>VUQS01029121.1:11306-26477 GCA_015108495.1 Heterochromis multidens | reverse complement strand
TTCAGGGAGCAATGAGCAATATGGAAGAGGTTTAAGAGGGATTGCCTTATTTGGCCTTACACGGAGGTTGGAGGCTTTGGGAGGGTTGTGTGGGCGGCGGGTCGTGAACCTGAAATCCGTAGGGGCTTTGATGCGAGAGTGGGCAGGCCGGTGAGTTGGTGAGTCCTTTCCTTGGCTGCGTGCAAAGACATAGTGCAGGGTGGTGAGACCAAGACCAAAACACGCTGGAGGTTGCTGACGCAGAGATTCTCCAAAACACTGAGGTAACGGGTGAGTAGCTGGCGAGGAACTGCAAGGAGCGAGACGAGAGGAAATTAGCTTCAATAGGAAAACACAAGATTCAAAAACCACTTGGAGCCCAGAGTTCACCATAGTGGCGACGACAATCTGGCAGAGAATCACTGCAACCTCCAGCCCTTAAATGCTGTGTGCTTGATCGGGGAATGAGAAACAGGTGCAGGAAAGGAGTCAACCAAGGAAAGTTCCACCCAGGGGCGGACCCAGCCACAGGAGTCAACTGGCCATCCCACCTGAGACTGAACACAAGGATAGTTAAAACAGAGAAAAACAACACTACCAGCCGCCCCATGACACCCCCATACCATCATAGATACAGGCTTTTGAACTGAGCCCCGATAATAAGTCAGACAGTCCCTCGCCTCTTTAGTCCAGAGGACACTGTGTCCATGTTTTCCAAAAAGAATTCCAAATTTTGATTATTCCGAGCACAGAAAAGTTTTCCACTTTGCCTCAGTCCATTTTCAATGAGCTTTGGCACAGAGTAGACAGCAGCTTTTCTGGCTCATGTTCACATTCGGCTTCTTCTTTGCATGACAGAGCTTTAACCCTTTAAAAGCTGAACCATGAAATAATTGCCAGAAAATTCCATTTTTATTGAAAATGGAGTGTTTATTGAACCTTCTGACAAATTTAGCAAAAAAATAAATTAAATATTAATTTGCATAAATAATTTATAATTTTTAATTTGCATATTTTATATGTGGCAAATATCTGGAATTATTTTGCAATTTATTGCTTAAAAATATATTGTGCACACTGATGATGTAGAAGTCTCAAAAACTCATAAAAACTCACATATCAAATATGATACACTCGGCTGCATTTATGGATAGCACAGTGAACTGTGTTGTGATTTCTGGAAGTGTTCCTGAGCTTATGCAGTGATATTCATGCCACCTGAGGGCCGAAAGAAGAATATTGATTTTTGGCCCTGTCCCTTGCACACAGAGATTTCTCCAGATTCTCAGAATCTTTTGCTGATATGATGTACTGTAGATGATGACGTATTCAGACTCTTCAAAATTTTACACTGAGGAACATTATTCTGAAATTGTGCCACAATTTGTAGACAGAGATTTTTGCAGATTGGTGAACCTCTGCCCAACTTTACTTCTGAGAAACTCTGCCTCTCTAAGATACTCTTTTTTTATACCCAAACCATGTTACTGACCAGTTGCCAATAAGACTAACTAGTTGAAAAATGTTCTTCGAGCTGTTTCTTTTTAGTACCAGTTATTTTTTCAGCCTGTTGTTGCCCCTGTCACAAGTTTATTGAAATGTGTTGCTGTCATCAAATTCAAAATAAGCTCATATTTTTTTTTTAAATGGTAGATTTTCTAAGTTTAAACATTTGATATGTTTTCTATGTGATATTGTACATAGAATATGTCTGCATGAGATTTGCAAGTCATTGCATTGTTTATTTTTTACATTTTATAGAGCATCCCAACTTCTTTGAAATTGGGATTGTACAATATCAAATGACTCCTCAAAGTGTGAATTAAATAACTGCAAAATTGCATTTTGTCTCAAATATAAAACATCTCTGTGATTCATTCTAGCCCTGCAGGGATCTTTATTTGAATGGCATGTCTTCTTCTCTTGGCTGGTCCCTTTAGGGGTTGCCATAGCAGCTCATCGGCCTCCATCTTACCTTATCCCTAGCATCCTCCTCTGTCACACCAACCCTCTGCATACCCTCCTTCATTACATACATGAACCTTCTCTGTGGTCTTTCTCTTTTCTTCCTGCCGGCAGCTCCATCTTCAAAATCCTTTGCTCAATATGTCCACAATCCCTCCTTTGCACATGTCCAACTTTGCCTCTTTAACTTTTTCTTCAAACCGCTTAACCTGAGCTGTCCCTCTGAATAGCATGTAGAGTTATAAAAATGGTCTATGCATTTTCTAAGCCATTTCCAAGGTGTTAATGAGTGTTGTGCCTAAAAGAGTAATGACAATAACCACTGCTGACCTTTAGGATGTTGACTGAATCACTTTATTTCCTCACTTTAACAATCTCCTATATATGAGGTCTGGATTGTTTGCAGACATATACATAGACATAGATGTATACAGTCTGGACTAGTGGAATTTATTAACATATACAGTACATGTGGATATACAAACACATGCTATACATGCAGGAAGTCCATAAAATTCTATGACCACCACCGCTACTATTCACACTAAGTTCTCACAAATCAATTTTTAACATCTTTCCATTAATCTATCTACATTATGGTTGTGGATGAGTGCTACATCTCACTATGTGTAGTGGGTGTTTGCATGTGTTGTGAAATTCGAAATAGCAAGGAACTAAATAATCAAACTGAACCCACTTCCAATTTCTACTTTTTAAAGATGGAAAGTGAAATGTAAATATAATAAGCCTACAAAAAGTCTGAGCTTATTAGTGAAATCATGTCCTGTTGAAGGCCATGCTTTCATTTATACTTACATTTCAACTTAAATCTGAAAATGTTCTACCTTGTTTTATTATTTTTGGAGGATTTAACATGGACTAACGCTGTTGTCTCTACTGCTTTGCAGTATATATACTGGCAAAATTGTGCTCAAATATACTCTGAACTGATAATGCTGTATTATTTGACAACCTAACCTAACTACTTGGTCATTGAGATGGTTTTATATGGTTATCATAATAAACTGTGATGAAGCTCTTCCTGATGGCCTGTCAGGGAGTGATTTAAACTGACTTTCAAGGGGAAAATAATAATGAAAAGCTAAATTGCAACAGTCTATATAAGTTAGTAATTAAAATGTAAACAAATACACAACTGAGTCACTGAACTTACTATATATGCACATTAAAAATAATGAAAAGACAACAGCTACTGCGACACAGACAAATATACACAAGGCTAATAAAATACACTAAACATAAAAGAGACTGGTGGGATCCTCCAGAGATGAAAAGCAGAGATGATATTAAACCCAATGTTGAGAAACATGAAAAAAGACAACTTATTGGAGGCTGTTGTTTCCTCTTTGGTGGTTATGGCTTTTAGTTTCTTGTTAGTATGGGTGGTTTGATCCTGCATAGTTCATCACATGCATTCTGTAGGGGATCAGGAACTTAAAGGACACACAGGCACAGATTACTATTTCAAAATGGGCTTTACAGAGCTCTAAAACAGAGGAATGAAAATAAGCAATTTTGGCAAATAAATGGGCCCTTAAAGGAGGTCAACCAAACAGAACTCTACTCAAAATGCTTCTAACAAAACAATAAAGTAACTCATCAAACTGACCAAGCAAAGTGGGACAGAATGGAAACACAGGTACTGGCTGATTGGACCATTATAAACCCATACATGTAGTTGAAAACAACAGATACAATAAGTAAAGCAAAGAAAACCACCCCACATGCTTTTAAAGGTGATGGTCTGGGCCTAAGGCTTTGTATGTAAGCAGGCTCCACCACTCTGCCAAATCAAGCAGTGCGACTGAAATTTACAGAAATAGAAATGAATGTAAGTGATAATAAAAATTACAAACAGTGATTGTGTATTATTTATCTTAACTGACTGTAAGTCAAGAGTTTAGTTTGGCATTACAAAATGTATCCACTATCATGTCCACTCATACATGCTGCCTCCTAACTCAACTGGTTTCCCATTGTTTTTTCTTTAAAAAAAAAAGCACAACATAAGACTTGTGCGAATAATGTACACAATAAGAGGCTGATCAATAAATGAGAAACACAAAGACCAGAAGCTTATGTTTTAGACTGAGCAGTGTACTGGCACAAATCCCAGACCACTTTCATTCTTGAGACCTCAGACATAAGTCTCAGCTCTTGTTTATTACTGTGCTACAGTATATGATTAAACCTACAATCTTTTGATACAACTCAATTTTTGAGCTGCCGAGTGGACCGTTTAAGTCAAAAAAGGTCAGCCTTCCTCTTAGCTTATGATTAATGGAGCAGTTTGTTTTCCCAGCAGCTGTCCGGACTTAGAAGAATTTTTAAAAAATACTGAGAAAAATTATGTTAAATTGCTACACGATAAGTGCATGGCCATGAGCCTAAATTGATTGCTAGTGGTATCATGTAGTGTTGAGAATATAATGTACTTTTAGAGGGATTTTAGAAGCAACACCATCTATAAATGAATGAATGTTTTCAAAGGTTGTGTTAAAATGCTTTATGAGTAGCAACTCTGACTGCTTATACAAAACTGTGCTAAAACATCATCCATGTCCTCTGATCAGGGCTTTGTATGGCCGACATTCATGGATAGCATGTATACACACACATTCCATGCTCAACACACTTGCATCCATGTAGACATAATTCTTTTCACCTCACAAAGAAACATGTCCTAACTCAACTTATCTCACAGCTCATCCATAATCAAACCTGACACTCCTTTCCTCTATCTCACCCTCCTCTCCTCAAACCCCTCTTACCCACCTACCCTCCTTCTGCTTTCACATCCCAAAATACCAGACTGCTGAACAGCAGACTCTCCCTGTAAGCCCCAGGCCAATTAGTGTGGTGTTGCAGCATTGTTATCTGCCTGTCATGGTGGGTTTCTCCTGCCTACTATGTTTGTGGCAACACAAACTGTTGCTGCGGCTGCTGCTGCTGCTGGGCCACAGGCAGCCTGAGAACTGGAGAGGGGATGGATAAGGAGAAGAGGAGGAAAAGAAAATCACCCTATTTAAGCAGGGCAACTTCTAAAATTAATTTCTGGAAAAGTTTTTGACTAATATTTTGCATAACAATGTGTCCAGTTTGTCTTTGTGCATTACCACAGGCATAACTGGAATGAGACCAAAGAATGATAGGGTACTTCTCAGATGAGAAGAACACACCTCGGTCATGATGACATAAGATTAATAATCATCATCAGTGGTGTGAAGATTGAGGTAAAAGGGAGGAGGATGATTAAGGTTAAGTGTTGTGAACTGACTTTTTTTTTGTTTTTTTTACACACAGTCTGGCCCACACAAATGTGAGGTGTGCTCAGTGGTGTGTACCCTGGAGGTTGGTTAAACCCTAATGTCAGTTACTCTCTACTCTGTGGATAGAATGGTGATTTCAGCATCACAGGAAGCTGACTAGTGTGGAATTACTTGCTGCTTATTACTTACTGCACCATTGTACAGAAAAGAGAACAGCTTCATTTGCAGATAAGAAAATACCCTTTCAACATGTTAAATAACAAAATACATTTTGTAAACTTAAGATTACACTTAAACAAACCTGAACTATCAAGCTACATTTATGTAAATGAGACAACAAACTCAACTTGTTTAACCCTTACATACTGTTCGGGTCAAATTTGATCCGTTTTGACATTTGACAGCAGCAAAAATTCCCTAAATGTCATTCTTTTAGCCTGAAATTAGAACTTTAGCTTAAAGTGATTAAAAATATACACAAATATTTTAAACAATTTTATACTGTTGTACAGGTGCTACAAATTTTTGTACATCGAGGCTGTTTTGAGTCAAATTTGACCAGTATCTATTCTGCTGGATTTTACATCCACCAGTGTGGCTCAAATCTAGAAAAAAATGGCTTTAGGGAATCCTGAAACTGTGAAAATGTACATGTTATTTCTGTATGTATTTTCTATGGGACGGTGGTGACAAAGCTCGAGGGGGACCTTGATTATAAAGGCACCTGAGCTGCCATTTCAGTGAGTGTGGGAAATACGTAACTCCCACACACGCAAGGTTTCCTACCACTGCTTCTATCCATCCACTGCTTCAAATACACAGACTGATTTTCAATAAGCATTTTTTTATATTTTTCTGTTCTAAGTTAATTATTGTTGAATTATATCAATAATCATACATGGTAGTTGTTTGGATTTTTGATGATATAGCAGTGAGGACAGTGTTTGATGGTTGTAATGATTATACATGGTTCCATCCATTCTCTTCCACTTATCCAATTCAGGGTCACGGGGGGGCTGGAGCCTATCCCAGCTGCCATAGGGCAAGAGGCAGGGTACACCCTGGACAGGTCACCAGTGGGTCGCAGGGCCAACACAGAGAGACAGACAATCATTCACACAATTAACCTAACGCCTGTAACTGCATGTCTTTGGACTGTGGGAGGAAGCTGGAGTACCCAGAGAGAACCCACGCAGACACGGGGAGAACATGCAAACTCCACACAGAAAGGCCCTGGCCAAATGGTGGAGTTGAACCCAAGGCAACAGCGTTAACCACCATGATGCCCAATTATACATGGTTATCCCAGAAAGCTGAATCTGTTCATCTGGACATAGCGTTTTCAGTGGGAGAAACATTTCGTTGAACAGATTCAGCTTTCTGGGATTTCCTTACCTGGATTATTGAGCATGCATCAAGATATACATGGTTATATAATCAATCAGCTGTAGAATTTTCTTGCCATTTTTACTTTGAATTAAATATATTTAAATCATTATGGCTGCTACGTTTTCATGTCTTAGGTAAAACATAACATTGTGTGATAGTAGATGTTTTTTCCTAAAACAAGTGTTGTAAAACTTAAAAAAACAAACAAAAAAACCCCCCACTCTCCCTGCTGTCTGAAACATTAATTAAGGATTAATCATCCATTTATTAATGTCAGGGTATTTATACATTCTAAATAGATCTGTAGTTCAATATTAATTACACTTATTATGAGGGAATTTTTGTCCCCGGTCAAAACTGACCTGGGCCATACTGTGAAGGCATGAAATATGAACAGTAAGTAAGGGCTAAACCAATATTAATAGCCTCATTAAGGTATGAACATAAAACACTTTACTGTCCAGCCTTGAACTTCTGTAATTATTAAAAAGAAAACAATCACATTTAACAAATTTTATCTGCTGCAGTTCTACCCAAATTCATGTCTTAAAAAGCTTTAATCATCATTCTCTAAAGCACAAAGAAACTGCTACACTGTTGTTGTAAAAAGTACTTATCTATTCACCCATCTGACTAAAAATGAGGTTGTGAAACAGCGGGGACAAGAATTAACAAGAGTTAATGGCAAGGACAGAGTCCCAACTCTGATTTTTCAGCTCAAAAACTGGCTTAGAGCCTCATGTGGTCAACTCACTGTACAGTACTACAGTAGAAACCACCACATTTAATCACAGTAATAATCACATCCAAAGTGTTGTGATCATTACTGTGCACAAAGGCTTCAGTAGACAGCAGGAATAAGGGGTGGCTGTAGCTCAGGAAGTAGAGCAGGTCATCTACTAATCAGAAGGTTGGTGGTTCAATCCCTGGCTACATGCCAAATATCCCAGGGCAAGATACACTTAAGCATAGTGCTTGTATGAATGGGTGTGAATAAGATGTTGTGTAAAGTGCTCTGGGAGAGTAGAAAAGTGCTATATAAGAGTGCCATTTACCATAACAATAATGATGTCTGTGTTTGAGTATAATGTACATATATGTATAAACTAAACTATACAACCAAAGCAGTGTGAAACAGAAGAAGCCTGTCATAATGTGGGCTTGTGTGTCTCAGGGCATCTGATATATTAAGACACATACTACAAGCTACTTTTGGAAGCCAGGGATCAGAATGTCAGGACCTTCACTCTTGAACGCCACGCGATCCACAAAGTGCCAAACCCCTACAGCCCCTCCTGCGGATGGTGGGCCTGCAGGACGGTGGACCCATGTAGCTTCTTCCTGCTTCCTTGGTAAAAGTGATTTACTGGTCAATCTATGTTCGTCACGAGTTCTGGGTAGTGACTGAAAGAATGAGGGCTCTCCCTTAGAGATAGGGTGAGGAGCTTGGTCATTCATGGTGGGTGAGGCAGAGGATATAAAGCCTGCTCTTTCAGTCCACTGTCTCTCTGGGCAGCTGCCGCTTCTTCATGATCATGCTGGTTTGTTAGGTTATTTTGTTTCGTGCATCCTTAACCAACACCCTGCGTACATTTACCATCATCTATTCCAGTGCTTCTCAAATAGTGTGGCGCGGCGCGATGCCGGGGGGCTGGGGCGTGTGACCCCAGGGAACATGCTTTTTTTTGCCATACTAGCAGGAGATATGAAGTGCAGTAAACAAACCCTCAAGAAAAATGGAAAAATATTTAACAGTGATGAAAAGAAAGGTGGAGAGAGACGGAGATAATGAGACAAACAAGTCTCTCGAAAGCTAAGATGAGGAAATATGACGAAGCGTATGTAGCGCTTGGCTTCACTGTGACTATGGTGGGAGACGAGGAAAGACCGGTGTATTTCTTTCTTTTTTTGTTTTCTTTAATGTTAACAAGGATACAATGTTATGCAGAGATGTACTTATAATAATTTTATAGACAAATGATACTATTTATAGTCGCGGGGGAGAGTGGGGGGCGCGAAATGTTTTCTTCTTCCTAAGGGGGGCGTAACAGAAAATAATTGAGAAGCACTGTTCTACACACACACACAAATGATTTAGAGTCACAGGGTTGTTGGTGTGTATGAGATGTGCCCATTAAATACCAGGACTAGGTTTATTTAAGCTGAACCAGCCTTACTCTCATTATTTATTAGCCACAACCCATATGTTGAATATCTGACCTTCAAGCAGAGGCTGCCAATTATTTTCTTCCCTTGGTCTCTCTCTCGAATACATATATGTTTGGACTTGAATGAATGAAGGGTTCCATAGGCAAAAAGAATGCTTCCATCACTGTGAAAAACACGTCTGTCTGTCTCTGGCAACAGAGAAATGATGTCCATGAGAATTCACTGTTTGAAAAATTATGCTAAAAGAATACAATTTATATACAGATTTGAGTCTATGTATGTGTGTTCTAAAAACTAACACTACATTTATTAGCAAAATCTGCTGAATTTCACATCTTAGAAGAGCATGAGCTCAAATGTAACCAGAGTGTGTGAATTAATGCATATACCACACATTAAACTTTGACACACAAAGCAGCCTTTGTAGCTAGATGAAATTCTTTTATTCCTTTTTTTTTTTCCCAATCCAATCCATTCATGAAGCCCAAGACCCTATGACACAAGCACCCATACAGCCCTGAACGTACACAAAATTGTTGCTTGAGGTAGCAGCTGTGGCTGGATGTGAGAATAAACTCAGATCCATGAAAGGCACAGAGATATACACTTACACTCAGGGTTTTGGCTTGATGCATAACTGAAGAGTCAAGCTGCACCCCCGAGCAAGGCTGCAGGCTGGGATAGCACACACACCCGCACATACACACCAGATCTCACTTCACACATAAATCCGCACGGAAATGAAGACTGGAAATTTACAATCATGAAAATCACACGTCAAGAGTCTAACTCAAAGAAATGGAAATTGCTTATTAAAAATGGCAATAAAACACAAACTCATGCTCACATCTTTGTACTTAATAAATTCCCTTATTCCCATAATTCCCTCTGTACTCTGACCTTAATCATTACAGCTAAATTTCTAGCCCCTGTCTTACCCTAAACTAGACCTAATTGCAGAATTAGGTCAAAAATTCAACATTGGTCTTCATAGAGATCACACTTCTTTCTAATTTGGGTTCAATTTACCATATCACAATGAACTCTCAAATAAAAATAAAGTTAAATTCTCGTATTTTTTTGCCAAAGCCTTGTAAGTCAAGCTCATGTTTTCAGTTTGAGAAGTGAAGGATAAAAACAACACTGTCCATTTAAGCTAATGTACTCTTGTCTTTTCTCTCCATCTCCACCTCCACCTGTTTCCATTTCTCTTGGTCTCTTTCTTTAGCCCTGTTTGTCTGTCCTTCCTCCTCCTAACACCACTTTCCCTGTTGTTTCTCCGGCAGATCAGTGCAGAGCCAAGTGACTGATGCCACTTCAAGTCCCAGCAGCCTACGAGTTGCATTCATGTATAATCACTGAGATTTGATGAACTGTGCAGAGAAATGTGGCTTTTGAGTCCAGAGCAAGAGAGAGGGAAACGGGGAGAGCTCATCCATCTGTTACTATAGAAACAGTATCTAGTTAGACTATAACCTGAGCATGACAAAAGTACTATAAATATGAAGTGATTTCAAGATTCCTGAAACTTCACTACATTTAGAATCTCAACAATTTAGAGAGTATTCATACCAAACCAACCACGTCTTTGATCACACCAACCCATTTGAGTATTTTCTGGTCCTCCACTTTTCTATTTAAGGTCTAGTTAAGTTCATATCACAAACCATTTTGTTAAAGTTAGAGAAAAAAAACAACCGCCCACCTGATGCTTTTCTCCAAAACTTTTGGTGGTACAATAACAGTGTCATGGTTCCCTTCTCTATTGTTACTTGAAGAAGACCGTATCTACCCACTGCTTGTCAAAAATTGTTAGGAAAAGTGGAAACAGAGTAGGAAAAAAAAAAAACCTTCACCGGAAAAATAGTGAACAAGTCAAACAATGCATGGTATGTTCGAAAGCATCTATAGCATAAACTGAAGGTATTCAGTGCTGTTTCAGTGAATTTTGTAGTGAGAGAGAGCTGCAGTGAACAAAATATGCATTTTTGAAAATTAGTATGATCCTTTAATTTCTAAAATGGATAAATGGATAAATTAGGAAACAATTATCAGAAAACTCCTGTTGCCTTTCCTCCAGTGTGACTCTGCCTTTTTTGGTTTTTACTACTCCTTTCACAGTAAAGTAAAACTCTACTCTGGCACCACTCTAAAATCGGTGGTAGTGTACCTTTCATTTCTGGACTCATTTTGTTGTTTGGTGGTTTGTTTTCCTTCAGGCAGCAGGGACCACAATAAGAGCATTACAGCCTTTCATCACAAAATAATTTCTGGAGTGCTTTGAACATCAGACGATGATGATGTGTGTTTAATATTTTAAAAGCAGCTTAAGGGTTTTGGAATCATATTTCAATAATTTCCTAACTATAGACAGTTCTCATTTTATAGTGTCCAAATAAATCGAACTTCCTAGAAACAAACACCATTATTTGCAAGCATATTGCATTCTTGTTTGTTATTTATCTGACATTACTTGAAATGCATTGTAATTTTGACTGAAAATCGCAATGATTTCTGGAAATCATGTCATAACCTACCCAAAAAGAAAATGCCAAAAATTGTTACGTGGTAGATTTTAAGACATTAAACGCCAGCAACCTGCTGTAATTACCGGTGCTGAGGTCTCACTGAGTAAGCCAATTAATCTACCACTGCATACTGGCCCATGGAGCATGCTGTCTTTGTACAGGACAATTTTGAGATGTATTAAACAGGTAAGTGTGTGAGTGAAGGGATTAAATTAAATCATTGCTTTTATCCTTGTTGTTATTCAATAGACTTTTCCTACCATATTCAACGGGACGCACTGGGTACAATGCCGCGATATGGTCAAAAAGCTTTTCCTTACTACCGTGAATGAATTACCATATAAAATAAAAATTTTTTGAAGTCAAAGTTTCTTTGACTTAAATTAATATAAAAGCAAATCCCCACAATGTTAGAGAAAACAGGGACAATCCAAGTCTGGTTAGGCCTCAAACAAAACAATGTAGGCATCATGGAAAACAGGACAAGAAACAGGTAATCAACTTTCTTCAGACATGTCATTGCACTGTGTGTGACCTGAAAAATAATTTCTGCTGTGTTTTCACAGTCTAAGCTTCATCAACACTGACATTCAAATTTACACTGACTACCTGCAAACTCTACTTACCACTTTGATCTTTCAGGTAGAAGAGCTGAAGCATCCAAAATGGACAAGTTTTTCGTATGAGCTGTGCTGGGCACCATCAAATCTTACAACACTCTCAGCACTTTCTGTCAAATGACAAGTTATGTCAGTCCAGTCGATTCTTCATATCCATTTCTCCACAAATTACTCTGTCAGGCCTATGCACCTGGGATTTTTATTTGTGTATTTATTGTAGATAAATACACAAATTCCCACACCACAGCTATTATTTGATGTTCAGCACCCTTTGCAAAAACATTTATTGTAATTTTACTGTTCCAGTTTTTAACTGTGCATGGCACTGAGTGAGTAAGTAAAGTAAGGGAGGATGAAATAACAGGATGAAGATACAGAAGCAGCATGTGTTTGGTAAGTGTCTAAGACAAGGATTCTGACAATATTAGGGCTTCTAATGGTGATAGTCGCATGTTCGACAGCCCACCGTTCACCACTGGCTTCATCCCAGATAAGTCTTCAATTCCCACTCAGGGCAACATTAGCTGTCTCCACTGCCTCCACAGGTTGCCTATAAATCACTGCCATGCAGGCCAACAGGCAGTAATAGAGACAGATAGTCCCTCTTAGACTGCATTAATGAACTGTTGTTCCTGGAACCAGGAAAGCCAATGAACAGATCAATACTGCATTGTTTTCTGCTCCACAATCACTGCAGACTCGACATCAGTTCACTATCAACTCAGGTAGGCAATTAATAAAAGGGCAATCTACATTTCATTAAATAAAAAATTTATAGATCCTCAAGAATGAATGTATCCGCCTCCATTTTGAGGTGACTGGAGGTGAAATGGCTGTAGTCCAACTTTCCTGTTCAGGCTGAATCTATCTGCTCATTTACACTGTGTTTACATTTTTTCAGTTCCAAAACTATTATTTTTGAAAATGCAAAATGATACAGAATATTCAAGTTAATTTATAGATCCAACACAAATTTGTTTTGCGAATCAGCATATATCCAACATTCAACCCAACTTTCCCAATAAATGCTGAATGAATTAAATTATTCTAGGTGTTTCTACACGACTGGAAAATCTTAAACATTTTTTTATCCTAATGGAGCAGACAATTTTCATAAAACAATAATGTAATAGAAACAGAAACCTCTCCTTTTTCCTTCTCTCCTTCTCTTTTCCCCATTTGATTTTCCATCCTTTACCCCTCTGCTCTTTTCACCCACCCCTTTTCCCAGACTCCCTTTTTCATGACTTTTTAATTGCATTTCATCCTCTCTCCTTCCATTTTCTCACCTCTTTCCCACTAGTGTGTTCTCTACTTTTCATTCTCTTCTTCCAAGCTATCCCACTCTTCCTCCTTCTGCACCTTCCCTTTCTCCTCCATCTTCATCATCATCCCTCCTCTTCCTCACTCCCCTCTTCCCCTCCCCTCGCCCTCACACCATTTCCTGAATTCCTTGTTCTCCAGATGATGAACGACTGGTTGTTCCATTCATCCATCTACCGGGCAGCCTCATCTATCTATCTACTGCCTGCCCACACACACACACACAAACACATACACACACGCATAGCATATACTAAAACAACACACAAACATGTACACTGAAACACACAACCAACATGAAACTCAGATACAAATTGAAGGTGTCTACATGAAATTAAGTATAATTTGAATGTGCTCAGCCCTGCACACAAACATGCAAACACACACATGTATATATCCTCCCTCAGGATGTGTCAGTACAGCTTCTGATTAAAGAGCCTCTATAGAAAATCAATACCTCTTTTATTACAGCCCTACCTCTCTTTGTCTCTCTCTCTCTATCTCTCTCCACCTTCAGTCCTTTCCTCTCCATCAAGACTTCTCTGCCTCATCCCTCCAGCTCTTCACTTTGCTTTGTTTCAAAAATGTTTTATTGTAAAAGCATTAGAGTGAAGTACAATAAATGGAGTGTTGACAAATCATAATAAATAAACTGTTGCACAACATAGACACGTAAATAAAAGCATGAGTTCAGTTGTGCAGTTTTTCTTGATTCAGTATCAAGTTGTCTAAAGTACTTGTACCAAGTTCCCCCAAAAGTAGACCTGACTCTTAGTTCTTATAATGAAAAACGTGGCCCTTTTTGCAGCAAACAAACAAGACATGTGAAATCACTCCTGATTTAAAGTTGTTCTTCTTTGTCCATCAAAAGAATCAAACACTAAAAGCATAATAATTCTTCACAACTGAAGCACCAGGGAATGAGACATATCAACAGCATCATCCTCTAAGTCTGTATGTATTGACAAAATTCAATCAAACCAATAAATAAATGTATAGGGCCATACATTTATTTATTGGTTTGATTGAATTTTGTCAATACATACTCTGCTTGGTAAACAACCACCTTCAGTCCTTTCCAAAGTGCCACACTTACAGTGCATAATGCAGGGTCTTCCATATAAATTGTGACGACATAATAGTGGCATCATCAACTTAATTTTCTCAGAGTCACAGAAGGCATGTGAGCATTCTAACAGGCCGAGTAATGTTTAACATGGAAATCAATCTGAACATAATGTTTAAGAATGACAGTGTACTGCTTTTAGAGCTAAATTACAATGAAAAATGTTTACATTCTTTACCATGACTAAATTACTTGGCAACTCTTCGCCTCCTTTGGTCAAGTGTAAGCTTTTTATGGAATTCCTTACCTCTCTTAGTTCATACTAAATTACATTAAGAGCTACATAATATTACCCTATTTGAAACTGAAAATGCTTGTCTGGTTCATTTTTTTTTTATTCTATTTTTTTTTCAATAGACATTATCCAAGGAAGCACAGGAGTAGAACATATTCTAACCTGTGATTTACACATGCCATGGAGCTACTGGTAGGTTGACGAGTGTACCTTTGTGGAAGTCATATAATAAAAAGTAAAACTCTGACCCAGTACTGAACCAAATAAATATGATGATCAAATAAATAAAAATGATCAGACATAATCCAAGTGTTCTGAAAATGCTTTAGGTTTAAGTCAAGAGTCTGGCTTGTGTCTTTGCCATAGCAATGGCCACTGAGGGTCCAAAGGCTATGTCTTTAATTAATAAAAGTACATAAATATACTAAATACTATACAGTTTACACACACACACACACACACACACACACACACACACAGAGAGAGAGGGAGAGAGAGGGAGAAAAAAGAGAGAGAGAGAAAATGGTGAGCCAGCACAGGAGGGCTG
>VUQS01029121.1:0-11116 GCA_015108495.1 Heterochromis multidens | reverse complement strand
AAAAAAAAAAACAAAATAAAAAATAAAAATAAAACACACACACACACACACACACACACACACACACACATATATATATATATATATATATATATATATATATATATATATATGAAATTTTCTTTATGTCTAAATTGTGTAGAAATTGAACATGATTTCTTGTGTTTTACTTGTTTTTCCACCACCTTCATCTCTGCAGTTGTGGATTATGGGATCAACACTTAAGAAGGAAATACTAATAAGTGAGAAAGGTGTACTCAAACACACAATATACACACTGGTTCTGGGGGTGTGTTTAATTCAGCCTCCTAGAGAAGATTAAGGACTGAGCTGTTAAAATCTGTCCACTGTGGGTTTGTCTGGTGAAATAACATGCACTCCTATAAACCTTGCATCAATTGGGATGGAATTTATGCTGTAGTGACCTGTTTTACCATATTTCTATGATAGAGTATATATTAAGCTTTTCTTTTAAGCACCGACAGAAAACACTACAGCTGAGTCTAGGTTTTGGAGGTTGCAGCTGTATCACAATCTTCCCATCAAATAAATGAACTGAAGAAGAAAAAGTAGAAGAAGTAGTTTTGTGTTTGATTTGCTCCATTACCATATATGCAGATTTTGTCGCTCTTTATACCACATCACTTTGAAATGTGGAAACAGTCATATGTTATTTTTGCAAACACTCACGTATAGTATGTTGTTGTTTGGAGTCACTGGCAGTCGACCTATTCTGTCGCTTTGGTATAAGGACATGTTTTACAACAACCTTGAATTCTAATGAGAAACTTAAAAGTCTGATTATAATTCCTGTTCAATCAAACTACATTTACACATAATCAGCGTACACCCATGCATATATGCATGATTACCACACGGGCATACTTTGGATTTAACATAGCCTACTCACCTAGACTCAGCAAAACACACACATTCTTAAAAACACATCTAGTGCTACTTGAATTTAACTGAATCCCTCACAAACTCACGCATACTGAAGACTGAGTGCTTTCTGTTTCGCTCATGGATCAGTGCCGGTCTAAGTCAATTGTCATTGGCAGCTGATTCCTTTTCGTCTCTCCTAACCAATTCATTTGCAGTCCACTCCAATCAAAACAAACTGAGATGGACATGCGATGCTGTGCTCATCAGCTGCTTCTTATTCACATCAGCCCATGTGCGGCACACATCTCAATTATTTTCTAATTTTAGCTTGTTTTTCATCTGGACTACTGAGGCCTGAGGCAGAGGAAGGACTGTAAAGTGTTTGGGATTCTTGAGAATAAACTTATGCTACATCCAATGCTCAGATCAGGATCTATGTTGATATGGGGCTTATGATACTAATATAAACTAAAGCCGAAATTCCAAAAAGGTGGGCCCCATATCAAGAAAACGCATCTTTGTTTTTTATATTCGTATATATATATATTTTTTTTTTTGAATGAAGGCATCGGCCTGTTTTCTGAGCTCATCAAAATATGTTTTTTTTTAGAGATATGTGCTCCCGTCTCTAAAAAAATATACAAACTACAGATATAGAATATGATGTACAATTGATGATTAAACTACCCAACAGAATATTAAAAATTTAATATAATATATATATAATATAAATTTAATATAATATAATATATAACATTAATACATATAACACGGATAGGAAAAAAAATTTTCTTCAAAAAATTCCTCCACCCCTGGTCATCGTCAGCTAAATTGCTTCTATAGTAATGTAATATATTACTAGAGAAATAATATATAACAACTCTTCAGCCAGGAAGAGTGCAGTAAGATGCAGGAGACTATGAGCATATATGAAAGGATAAAATCATTACGCTTTAATCTGGTCCAGTTTGTCTTTTTGGTGTGTTAAACAATGGAGGAACTGACCTTGTTTCCCTCAGCCTCAACACAGATTTGACGTATAGATGAGTCCCTAAAATCGTCCCAGAACACCTGTATATGTGACATGTTTTGAATGTGTAGGAAGTTTGAAAAACGTGCAGAAATTGCACTGAAGCACATCTGTGTACCAATTACATGATAAATTATAATAAATTATCATTGATATAAACAGGTGACACATGCACATTTAAGCTGGTTACTTCCCCAAACAGAAGACATGAAAGCACACATATGAGAATGAATTGAGTCAACTTGTTACACTCATAGGTTAACAAGGAAGCAGCAGGTAAGCTCCAAAGTGGACAGATTCATAAATCATGTCTGTATGTTTGCTGACTCAGCAAGATTTCTTACATTAAAAAAAATACAGAATAATTATTTGGAAATCCGATTGAATGAGAGCCTTATTATTATTTAACATTAGTATTATTTTCTTGCATGTGTGAATACATATATGCAAACTGTTGACTGGTCTCTGACTTTGGCCTTTTCTTTTACATAAAAAAAAAATGTTTGTCTCATAAACTGAGACCGGAAAGTTCAAAGCAGTACATAAAAATTCACCAGAAGGAAATGAACACAATCACCACTATGTATGTTACATAGTGGTGCTTTACAACACCAAAGTGAAACAAAAAAAGTAAAACAACATTCAGACAGATTAACCTAACTCTTCTCAATGCAGTGTAACCAAGAGGAAAATGTGAAGTGACTCTAAGCTGAATATATGATTTTTTTTCAAGGGGAAATGAACAGGCATAAGTTTTTCAATGCCAATTTGCTGACCTTTATTCAAATAAAATTCAGCTTGTCTCCCTTTTATCAGTAATAAAACTTTAAGAGTGTGGCCTGTTAGCTCTGGTTTTCTCTCCAATAATACCCAATAAATAGTATAATTCCTTAGCTTTAAAGTGCTCAATCTGTTTCATCAGCTAACCTTGGTGATGTTAACTTAGAATACAGTATGCTGCTTGCTGGGGAACTGCTGTTGGACATGGGTTGATGAGAGAGCCGAATGTGTGATAATAACCCCGGGTTTCAAAAAATGAAAAGTTGGCCCCCAGTAGAAAACTGAACTGCATCTGAGTTTCTCTCTGATATTTATTATAACCATCAACCATCCTGCCTCAGAGGAGCCACTGACTTATTTCAACAGATGACTCCTGATACGAGAGTTTCACCTAAAATATGATTGTTTTCATGCTGCATAAAGACACTTTACCACCTATTTCTGTTGTCAGCTGATGGTGATGGAATCAGACTATGCAAGTTAATGAATCTAAACTCATTAAGTTAGTTCATCATTTTGGAGACACCATTTGACTGAATTTCTTTTAATTTTAGCTTATTCAGAGTTATTATAAGAATAACTGCCAAAGAAATCAACATGAAAAGTGACTTCTGAAACAAATAACAGCAAAACTGAATGATATAAGAATGATGTAATAGTAAGATCCCATTTATTCAAGTCTTTTATCATTTATTGGTTCATTATTATGCAGAACTGTAATATTCTTTATTTTGCTTAACAAACATGCATAGCTGCACTCTACACACACATTCACACACACGCACACACACACACACACTACATAATACACAGTCATGGCAGTCATCATTAAACAGCGTAGTTGGCATATTGCTTATACTGCAGCCTCTTTGTGATCAGTCTCTCACCATCTCAGCCCAAAGCTGAGGCTGGATGTTGCACCAATTAGAACTAAACAAACAAATAACAGGCAAACGCGGCTGACAGGGGGGCTGATGGGATCTCAGAGCTCATTTAATGCTAATTTTTTTTAGGAAATCCACAGTGTCATAGTCAAAAGATAAAGAAGATTTCACACATAATCAAAAAACACTCAACCACACTGAATTCATGGAGTTATGAAGTAGCTTTAGATGGGGTTTATCCCCTAGTTTAATTTCCAGTTTAGAATCTTCTGTTAACAGCCTCATTGTTCACAAACATGGAAAGAAAAGTTTGGGCAGATGAAGCAACACACTTGAAGGGTGGACTGTAAAAATGTAGGCTATTGTTTCAACAACTTTGATACCAGGTGGAAATAATTGCGTAGTTTGTCAGTTTCTCTATGTGTGTTTCCACCCCGATACAATGAAGGCAAATACAATTTTGTTTTTGGTGCATAATGTTTTTTTTTAAAAAAAAAGTACCAGCAATGTTACAGGAAACTGTTCTTGTTATTCTGTCTCCACTGGTACAGAATAACTCACTTTAAATAAACTCAGTCCACCAAGAGCGTGTATTTTGTGTCACCACTTCTTTCTGTCTGTTTCTGCCCATGTCCTCTCTCTTTATCTTTCCCTCTACAATCCTCTGATTGTCTGTATGCTTCTCTCCATCTTTCTCCCTGCAGGAAACAGGAAAAAGAAAAACACTACGATAGTAAGATACAACAACTCAGGCTCCTGCTACTGGCTGTAAACTGGCATTCCTGTTGATTGGCACCGCAGGCAGTTAACACTGCAGCAGATACAGGATGTTAATGGGAACCACAGCCTGGGGATAAAATCACAGTCTGGGCTGTGTGTGTGTGCCCGTGTGTAATTGATGGGCACTTTTTAACATTTCCGTGCAACACTTGTATTTTCCATGCAGGCATTTCAAAATCATTAAAATGGGTGTCTCAGTGTTGTTGCATTTTTATCTATATTACCACAGGCTACAATTGTACATCTGCTTTTTCCTGTGTGTGGCTGACTGATTAATTCTTGAAAAAAAAAACATCTGTCAAGCCCAATTATCCGTCAATTTAAAACATGAGAAAGTCTTCAGATTCAGTCTTGTGGCCTCAGTGTTTGAGGTTTGAACCCCATGAGGGGAAAGTTAAAGACAAATGTCCTACATTATCCCCGGGTCTCTTGTGGTGGCTGAAAATTTCTATGTCTGTGTGTCAAAAGCAATCACTCTAGGTGAAACTGCTCAATCCAGTATTTATTAGCATGTACTTAAACATATTTGTCAGCATTTTGTTTAGTGCCAGTTTAAATAACTTCAATACATTTTGAGGGGGAATTATTTTTTTCACTTTTTCCTCAAGCTGCTAGCTACTTTGCAGATGGAGATTTTGCATAAAATAGACTGATCGTGTTAGAAAATAAATCATAGTGATTAAGTAACTAATCAATACACAACTTTGCAACTTTGCAAATAACTGGCAGAACTGTTTGTTAGGCTTCAACAAGAAATACAAAGTCTTCCGGTGAGTAAAACTGAATGTAAACAAGAAAATGCTACAGGGCACCTTGAAGGAAAATTTGAACACATTAAATTCATAACCACTCCTGTGTTTACTCATTCCCCAGTCTCCCAAGGACAACTGTTCATACTGGATGATCCTACAGGACAGGTTTTACATTAACAAATGCCCACAGTCCCTACTAATGCAGGAAGTACAATGATATTATGCAGTGTGAGGTGGTAAGGTAGTAGATATTGGGACTGGGGATGTGGGGGTGGATTGGATATGAGTTCAGTCTTTAAAGTAACCCTGTGCATGTAGCATCTGCAGATACTGCAACACTGATAATCGATGAAAGAGGCTATACCAGAGCATAAGTGGCCCGTATGTGCTTCAGGAATGCTCTTCTTAGGTGTAAAAATAGACCAGTCCTTATTTTTTACACGAGGTGCGCACAGCCCTTTTTAAACAGATATGAGTCATACAGTGTTCGCTTTGATTAAATTACACTATCAGAACACAGGAAATGACTCTAGCATCTATTTATTTGTCTGTAGCAGCTGGCAGTTGCTTAGTAACTTTACTTCTCACATAGTTTACTGCAGTTTGTAGATGCTAATTTACCTTTACTACATAAACTCAGTGGAAATACTTCACAGTGCTACGCTGGGTGCATATACTAAGGCTCACTTTCTTGTTTTGCCTGTGACTCACACAGGCCTATGAGTAGTGTGCCGCAGGTGTAGCTACTGAAAATATGCGTTCAGTGTAGCCAGTAGTACAACTCAAGTTTGCATTCCATCTCAGCAAGAATAGCTTTTTTTATTTCTTAAAATATTAAACCTTGCTACTCTAAACCAAGTGTATCTAGCCACCTCATCTCGACCCTGTTATATGTGCAAGTATTATTTGAGCAATCATTAACCCTGTTGAAAGTTTGTCCTTCAATTTTTGCTTTGTTTGTCCTATTCTTAAGCTCCATTCTGTCCTTTTTTTCTTTCAGTAGTGCTTTGTGTTCAGCCTCCTTTCATGGTTACACCTACAGGCACACACACACACACACACACACACAAACACACACACCTGCAGAGAGGTGGACACAGTGGACAGAGCCCAGGGGTGAAAGATGCTGAATGCTCAGTCAAGTAAGAAACAAGGTGTGGGACCCATTTGACCTCAGTTCCACATTCTTTTTCGCTCCAAAATCACCAGCCTTTTTCTTTTTCCTTTTCCTTTTATTTTTATTATTTATTTATTTTTGTGGGGCAAGACTAGATGGGAGGAAACTTCACTGTGTACAAAGGCAATTCGTATATCTGCACTGTGTATTCCACCTAGTATGGCAATAGAAACAGTAGAAATATTAAACAAACAAAATCACAGATCTGTTCTTTCTGATTTAGACACTAATCCCTCACCCAGGTGATACGGCAACCGTTTCATTTGTAACAGCAACGTCCTGCTGACATCTCATCATGTGTATGAAATTTAAAGGTTAGCTTGTTAGTCAGGGCAATTTTTATTTATTTCAAAGCAAAATCTCACTTGAAGTGTGTGTGTGTGCTTTGTTTTATTGCTATTGTAATAACTTTTGAGATGTTGCAGTATGAGTCATTCATTATTATTCAAAGAGCAATAAGAGTTGGGTGCATCAAGATAAACAAGTGTCACCAATTTTTTTTTCTTAAACTCACCAACTACATTTAAACATAAATTCAAAATACAAAAGTAGTCTGATTTTTTTTTTTTAAATTACACAATTATTTACAAGGTAGTGTAAATGTATAGCTTGAAATATGTGTGAAGTACACACATATGGTGCACCTTTCTGCACAAATCATTTGTACATCTGGCCCTGATATTTCTGTTTGTAAGCATTTTTCATCTCTTCAGTGAAGTCCAGTCACCCTTAGGGTCATAAACTTTAGGCCTACCACATAAGCTCTTATTGGCAGTTGTTTCCTCAGTAATCTCTAGAAACAGATAGCTTCATATAAATATATGTATGCAAGGGACAAGAGTTTTGGTACTGGAAATAATTTGGTTTCCATTTGTGGTTAATTTATAGTCCAAGTTTTATTGATCATTCACTTTAAGCAGGCTTTGGATGCAATGTAAGCAATCAGTGTGGTAGTTCAAGAGATGTGCTATCTGTGAGCTTCTTGTTCACTTTTTTCAATTTATCTGCATTCATAGACAATGACCAGTGAACAGAATAAGAAGTCTTGGTCCAGATAGCCACTATCTATTTCAAAAGCCCTGAAATACTGAGACAGAGGCCAAAGGTTAACTCAAACCAGGCACGGTTGCCTTGCCTTATTACACCTTCCCACTCCACCGGTGGCTTGCTCTCCCACTGCCTTTAACGATCCAGGCGTGAACCGTGCTCAGGCTGTTTACAGAGCGTATAGCGCGAGTACACCATAATTCAGCAGATGAAGAGTTCACATATTGGAACAAAAAAACATTTTGAAAATGCTCAAATAATAAATAATATAATTATACTCTTATTTATAGATCACGTTTCAAAAATAGGCTTACAAAGTGCTTGAGACATGCTCACTGATTCTGTGGCCTCTAACCCTGTTATTTTTACTTCCTTGATCTTTCTCTGTCTCTGTCTTTGTTTCAGTTTTTGACTCAAACACAAGTTGTTTTTTGACATTTAACACAGCTAAGCCACAAACTAACACACAAGTACAGGATGTGTTTAAACAGGATTAGATCCATACCATCCCGCAGCCTTATGCTTAAACATAAGCCTGACTAAATACTATAATGAGGCAACTGGATGCAAAGTCATGGCGGTCTTACTCTACGTGTGGCAACCAACATATACTGCAAACTGCTTATATATGCACACTTGCTTGTAAAAATATTTATAAATCCTGTTTATATGCCAACATTTAAATTCAGGTAAATACACTGAGTAGCCTGCATACACACAGATACACCCTGAAGTGTCTTAGAGGAGATAAGAGGACATAATGAGTAAGAGAGGAAAGAAGGAGCAAGAAGAATCAAAGGGGGTGCAGAAAACAACCAAAAATAACAGACAAAGAGTGATGGCTTAAAATGCAAAGAGCAAACCAGCACAGAAAAGGGAAGAGGTGAAACAGGAGAGGAAGGCAAAGGTGAAAGAGAGCCAAGAACAAGGGAAGCAGTAAATGAATGAAAAGAGATAGGAGCAGGAGACTGAAAGGCAGGAAGAAGCATTCATTAAGTTTGGTCAAATTGAGTGACTGACATTCAACAGGAGTTCAGTTGACATCTCCAAGACAACCAGGTAATCATGGAAGCAAGTTATCATACAGAGAGGGGAAATATACAAGTTACTCCAATAATATAACAGCAACATTAACGGGGCTAGTTAGGGCTGCCCGATTATGGCAAATACCATAATCATCATTACTGGTGTCTAATCATCAACTCCTGCTCTTGGAGTAATTTTGGTTATAATCTCAATTACACTGTTGTGAAAAAGTATTTGCCCTCTTCCTGATTTCTTATATTTTGCATATCTGTCACACTTAAATGTTTCAGATAATCAAAAAAAAAATTTATATTAGACAAAGATAACCCAAGTAAATACAATATACAGTTTTTTAAATGATGATTTTTTTCTTTTTGGAGTGAAAAAAATCCATCCAAACCTACCTGCCTTGTGTGAAAAAGTAATTGCCCTCTAAACCTAATGACTGGTTGTGCCACCCTTGGCAGCAAGAACTGCAATCAAGCGTTTGCGATAACTGGCAATGAGTGTTTCACATCGTTGTGGAGGAATTTTGGCCCACTCTTCTTTGCAGAATTGTTTTATTTCAGCCACATTGGAGGGTTTTCCAGCATAAACAGCCGGTTTAAGGTCATGCAGAAGCATCTCAATCGGACTTTGACTAGGCCACTCCAAAACCTTCATTTTGTTTTTTCTGGGCCATTCAGAGGTGAACTTGCTGGTGTATTTCAGATCACTGTCCTGCTGCATAACCTGAGTGCGCTTGAGCTTCAGAGCACAAATTGATGGCTGCAAATTCTCCTTGAGAATTTTTGATAGAGAGCAGAATCCATGGTTCCATCAATAACAGCAAGTCATCCAGGTATATTGACTGTTGGTATGATGTTCTTTTTATAAAATGCTGTTAGTTTTATGCCAGATGGAATGAGATTCAAGCAGGCCTTAGTGAATGAAGGGTGTGCATTTGATATAAAACAAGACAAATGAGGTTCATAGAGAAAAAGGAAGAAACCAAAGAAATTGTTTCATGCCAATTATTTTGTTTTAATCACCACTTGAAGCCAACAAAATCAGTTAACTTGTCAATTAACTATCCAGCCAACTATCCAGACTTAACAGTTTTCCGTCTGTAGACTAATGACACTGACAGCAATGGTAATATTCCTCGCAAACTACTGTTAATAGTTTTCATTACATATGTTAATGTTGAATGATGACATAATAACTATGTAAATCAGCACTACTGAAAGAAGAAATCAGTTACTACGGGGTGGGAGCGACAAGGCTAAATGAAAATGACACATGGTTCTGCACAGTGAATGCTGCAAAGTGTTTTGAAAGAACTGCCAGGTAAACCTAAAGCAGATTATTTACGCAAAATGTGATAACTATCAAAACAATATATGAGGCATTTCTCAGTTTCAGCTTGGAGATTTGACAAAGTGACTTACTCCTTATTTTTTCAGTAATGTCACACTCTGAAGTCGTATTTTAGGATTAAACACAATTAATATTTTCAAAGAATTCTATAGCAGTTTGCAGTCCAAGGATATATGTTTACAGGGGAAAATGGGGAAGATGAGAGGCATTTTTTGTTTGCTTGTTTTTCGCAAATATGAAATAAATGACAGTAAATATTGCCAGTAAGAAAACCACTGTCATGCACAATAATGCATTTATGAACTATGGGACCACAATAATTAAAATCAGTGTACAGCATTTTGGCAACATTTAATTATTAGCAAAAAATGCAATAACGCACCATTTGTACTGTCTTCATCGAGAGAACAATTCAAGTACAATTAGTCAACTAATTGACTAATTTGTCATGAATAAAACACAAATGTTTGAAGTCAAAACTACTCTCTGCATAATGAGTTTAAAATTAGAAAGGCGGGGGTTTTTTATTGGTCGTATCCTGAAGAAGATTTGCTCCAGTGGGTGTTGGGCATTTGACAGGAGGGGCCAATAAGCAACAGTGACACAAAAACATTACACTAAGAGCAATTAAAACTAAGTAATGTAAATAATGTGAGGATTATTCTGTTCTTTGAAGGATTTTTTTTTCTTGTGTTAGCAGGAGGAGAGTCTGTCTTTGAGTCATTAAACTAGAAAATCCTTTCTGTTTTTATACATGATGATTCAGGAGCTTCTCTATAAAAACACTAGCAATAATGAGCCTTAGACTTGTCAGATTTTTTTGTTTATGCTTCTTCCTTCACTGGTGTTACATTCTTTTACTCTGGTAAAACCAATCACACAGCATGCAATTAGGTTCAGTATACATCCATTGTCGAGAGGTACCGACTAGATATAGTCGGGCTCACCTCAACGCACAGCTTGGGCTCTGGAACCAGTCTCCTGGAGAGGGGCTGGACTCTGTTCCACTCTGGAGTGGCCCTCGGTGAGAGGCGGCGGGCTGGGGTGGGTATCCTAGTATCCCCTCGGCTTGCTACCTGTACGTTGGAGTTTTGCCCAGTGGACGAGAGGGTTGCTTCCCTGCGCCTTCGGGTAGGGGAACGGGTCCTGACTGTCGTCTGCGCTTATGCGCCGAATGACAGTTCAGAGTACCCGGCCTTCTTGGAGTCTCTGGGCGGGGTACTGGAAAGTGCTCCACCTGGAGACTCTGTCGTCTTACTGGGGGACTTCAACGCTCATGTGGGCAACGACAGAGAGACCTGGAGGGGCGTGATTGGGAGGAACGGCCTGCCTGATCTGAACCCGAGCGGTGTTTTGTTATTGGACTTCTGTGCAAACCACAGTTTGTCCATAACAA
>VUQS01029120.1:0-14629 GCA_015108495.1 Heterochromis multidens | reverse complement strand
ATGACATTACTAAATGGGCCCAGGAATACTTCCAGAAACCATTGTCGGTTAACACAATCCGCCATGCCATCTGCAGATGCCGACTAAAGCTCTATCATGCAAAAAGGAAGCCATATTCGAACATGGTCCAGAAGCGCCGTCGTGTCCTGTGGGACAAGACTCATTTGAAATGGACTGTTTCAAAGTGGGAAAGTGTTCTATGGTCAGACGAGGCCAAATTTGACATTGTTGTTGGTAATCACCGACGCCGCGTCCTCCGGGCTAAAGAGGAGGGTGACCTTCCTTGGAGAGCAGGGGGCTTCAAGGAATGCCTCTGCAGTGAGAGTAAAAACTCATTGCTACAAAGCATGGCCTTGTGTGGGCTACTCAGCACTCAGGGTATTGAGGCTCAATCTTTGTCTTTGATTGTCCTCGTTTGCACTTTTTAGATCAGACGATGAAGTGTCTTCATGTAGCTGAGAAAGCGTCTTTAGCTCACAAGCTGAGGACTCTCAGACTAAACATGAAACACAACTCCATGTCAAAGTACAGTGCTTAACACATTTATTAGACCACCACCCAGTGGAAGATTTTTGACGGCTGCCCTAAAATAACAGTATTGGTAATTACCAAAATCAATTTTTATGTTTCTGTAATGGTTAATCCACCAGTCTCATTAATTGAAATTATATTTTTGCTAAAATATAATGATTTTTGTTATTCATGAATTTTTAAATTTACTTTTAAAAAAAAGCTGTTGTTTACGTTGTGTATGAACGCGTTATCTGTCAGGAGGAGTCAAGCAAGGACACTCCTGCAGAGTACAGGGGTACACATTGAAGACAACTTCTGCAAAAAGAATCACAACAAAACTACACCTTAAAACTTTACACCATATTTTCAAAATATGCATCATTCATTTCATTTAGATTTTTAAAGCTGATTTTAATTTATTGCCTTTAGGTCTCAGAAGTACCTTTAAATTTAACCACCCTTTACTGTTACTGGTGTACTTCTGGTGAAGCTCCTCTGGGATATGATGTGCTTCTTCTGTCCTTACAGTATGGTCTTTGGGAATTTTAACACTAGTCTTTTCTCCAGTCTCTTTAACACCGTGTCTTGCCTAAATGTGAGCACACCTCTTGAATTTCACATAGACACAATCTTGACGTTAACAGACTGACTTGGATGCTTGCTGTACACTTAAACTGTACTTAAAGCAGTTTAATTAGAAAAGTGTAGAGTACATGTTATGTTCAAACTGCTGTTTGTCAAGCTCTCAGGACTTGTTTTACTCTACTCTTTACTCTTCACCATTGCAAAATGTTAACCACAACGGGCAAACGTCATCTCTGATTTCTTGGTTACCACAAAGAAATTCAGGGTCATTGAAAAATGAGACTAAAGATCGAGTGCATTAAAATGAGACACCATGATGTGACCAAGTATCTGCATGTAAGCTGGGAATGAGACAGCCTTGCCAAGCGTTCATTTATTTCTGACTTCATGAATATTATGTCAAAGGACCACTTTCTTTCACAAACTGCATTTTCACTGATGTTTTGTTCAGACACTTTTAGGTGCTGTTTAAATATTCTGCCAGTAAACAATATGAAATTTATCTCAGTTTACCAGGCTCTGTGCTGCTTAAGGAACACAAGGAATGCACACATTCGTTAACCCTTTCCCCGCCAGAGGAATAAGTTCAAGTTGTCAGCCACTGCCAGATGAAATTCTCTAATCTTTCAAGACTCCTAAAATATTTTGTCATGAATATGAAAACAGTGAATAGATCAAAAGAAAACTGCTTTCACACACACACATACACACACACAAAAGAAGAAAACATTTTATTCTATCTTCATTCATTATTGTTATTATGTTTTATCAGCACTTGTTGCTCATTTTCATAAAAAAAATGCATTTTGGACAAAAACCTGAGAATATTCTGTTCTAACAGTCTAAGTCTGAGGTTGAACCGTTGCTCTCCACAGGTTACTGACTGGGTGCCCTTCCTCTCTGCACATGTCTTCTTTGCTCCACTATCTGTTTAACTCTGGCACGTCCATGATTTGGGAGAAACGTTGTGTCAGCTTTGTCATTCCCATCACCTCTGTTTTGTTCTTCACTGTTATGACTGTCCTGATTTGAACAACCAGACTCGTTAGCCTCTTCATCCAAATCTGATTCAGAAGGTGGATTGAAGCATGGATTATCTGAGTTTGAGTCCTTCAACAACTCCAAGGCTTATGCAGCTGTATACCGGCATTTTCTCTGCTTTGCAGGATGCATGCTAATCAGTTCTTCTGTGTGTAAAAGCACTCTTCTTTCTCTCAGCTCCCAGTGCATCTTCTTCTTTGTTTATTTTCCAACTTAGAAGTGTTGTACTATGTCACCAGATACATAACGTAATTGAAGAAAGGATGAGATCCAAGGTTTTCTCTTATTAGCTCAAATGTATGCAGAATTTTGTCCTCATTAGTATGGCAATTACAGTTGCAGTGATCACATTACTGCCTCTGTGCTGCGTCATGGCTGTCACACGTTAAGCATATTGGATTTTTACAGGTAATCCATCTTACATTATGTCATTATTTAAAGGCTTTTGTTTTAAAGTCAGATACTAAACCCACTGGTGGAAGATATGACACCTACACTGACAAAACTATGCTGCCATGGCAATATAATTCTGCATTAGTGAACAAATAACAGAACAAAAAAAATTATATTTCTTAAAAGATTTGCTCAAAATACTGATTGTGTGGACTGGATGGAGGTATAATGAAATATAATAAAATATGAATGTCCAATTACCTTAAACTTAAATTAAAATGGTAATTGGGTATCTTTGTAAAATTAATATAATACTGTAAGAAATGTGTATAGGTTACTGTACAATGTATGATATACAATATATAGCTTCTACTAGATGCAGTGATACAGTCATAAAAAAGCTTTCATAGACACAGGACCATCAAACTTGCAATCCAAGCTTAATCCCCAGGCTCTGGACAGTGTGACAGGTTCTATGCCTGTATATGCACAATATGTCACAGTGATGTAGCCACTCTCCTGCCACTGTGTCAGAAAGCTATATCTCTGTTCTGCATAGCTGAGAAAGATGTAGAAGGTGACAGTGAAGGCTACATTTCTGCTTTGATGAAGCTGAACTCATCGCCTTAAGCTTTTGCAGTGACTGCAAAGCATTTCTACATCACTGTCACTTTACTACTGTGCACACACAATAGATGACATGATGACAGCTCAGCCTGCCTCACGCTTAGGGTCAACATCACTGGGGACCTGGGACTAGCAAAAGGTGACACACAATGGTTTTGGTGATGTTCTGTCATTTTCAGAGTGAGAGGTCATAAATATGTTTTATGCAGGGTCAAAGTTCAAAAACAGGTGGTACAGGATAAAAGTCCTGTACCACCTGTTTGCAACATTACCCCAAGTTCTCATCAACCTAAGGTCCAATTATTTAATCACACAAACACCTGTTCAATAATCTTTATTGCCAAGGATGCTGGGGAATAAGAATCTAATTATTTAATGATAATTACCTGTCATTCAAATAGCCAGCTGGGATATAGAATTATAATTACTGTATCATTTTATTCATTACACACATAGTGGGCTTATATATGCTGTGTTGCCTATTTAATCTTTAATCATATAGTAGTAATAAAAGGGACTAAAGAGGGCTAAAATGTCACGTTGTGATAGGAGTTTACTTAAGCTGTACAATCTTGTTCTCTTCCACTGGACCTATAGTAGCATTAGGTAACAGTAAGTATTGCATTTAGAAAGAAATACCACTGTTTCCTTAAAAAAAATATGATTTAAAAAATTAAAGAACTGGTCTATTCTGCATTAAACACATAAACCTAAAAACTTTATCATATTCGGTCAAAATTGAATCTGTATGTCTTTATATTTTCTTTCTTTCTTTCTTTTGTTTTTTGTTTGTGTCTCTCCCTCTTCTTGCTCTATCTGTCTCTGCTCTGTCAGTGTGAATGTAAGCATGGATGTCACTCTCCGATCTCGCTGCATGGTGGGCACAGTCTCAGGATGTCTTCAGCAGGTACACCTGTTCTCCATCTACAATCACTGCAGTATTAAAACTGGCTCCCATCACCACTAGTCACCAGATAGTTGTTCTACACATGGTAGTATAGCTCAGGCTCGTTTTATTTAGTATTTACTCAGGTTATCGTTGTCTAATGTTAAAATTTGTTTGATGATCTTTCCCACAGGGTCAGATTGTCAGTGTGAACTTTCAATTCAAAAGACACACAATGCATTCAACACAGGACTTTTCTGGCCACACCAATGCAACCAAAAAGATTTGGCTTCCTGCAATTTTCCCCCAAATTAAAGTTAAAATCAGCCCCATGTTGGAATGGATGGAAGGATGGTGGTTCAATCCCTGGCTGCTCCAGTCTGCATGCTGTGAAAGGTATACAATGTTTTGATCATTCTTACACACTAATCAAATGTTAATCAAATTTGTTTTATAACAGGGTTAACGGGTGGGGTTTTTTATAATGGAGAAAGGAATGGAAAATAACTAAGAACAAGGGTGGCATTGTTATGATCTGGGCCCAAGGACGGTCGGGGGTGGAGGGCAGCTCGTCTGTCGAGCCAAGGGGGATGGGGCGGGCTGTCTTCCACTGCCAGCTGGGCGGGGTAGCCAGAGGTTTTAAGACAGAGCCGGAACCGGAAGTAGCTCAGACCATGCCAGGGTAGCATAGCGAACAATACCGAGTGGTCTCCAATTGCAATTGTATCGAAAATAAAGTGTGTTAAACTTAGTTCTTGTCTCCGTGTAAACTTCTTGCCATCAGAAGAACCGGAGAAGCCGGCGTGCTTCGACAGTGGGCACTGGTAACAACAGTACTGCAGTAAAAGCAATATATACTCATTTAATGTCAAACAGGCTAAAAACAGACCCTATACATACAGGCTTTATTTTATGCAGTAAAGTCTGTATGTTTGGACAGGCCTTATTGCATAAATAAAGCAGCTTTCAGTTGACAGAAGTAAACATTTTTTAAGAGGAACATATTTTCGTGGTGAAATAATACATTCTGGCTGTTTGAAATGACTAAAACATTAGCTTGAACTTGGTTATTTTGGCACCAGTCTTATCCAAAGATTATCAGCTTACAGAACCACTGCCAGAAAGCTTCAAATTGCTGCAGGTAAAAGCTATAAAAATTCAATATGCACAATCCAACCTGCCCAGTACTCATTTCAAAATTTCTGGATAGCAGAAAAATTAATGTTCACACAAGGGCACTTGTCCAATCAGTAACACTTCATTACAGTAGCTTTGTAATTTCCTGGACAGCATTCAACTCAGAATTAAATCACTTCAAAGCAAGATGAGTGTGAGGGGGGAGATGGAGAGCGAGGGGAAATATATATATATATATATATATATTATATATAATCTCACAGAAATTACATGATGAACTGCTGCTGTTCCACAGTTCAAGTCATCAGTCTGTAACTCACTTGAGACATGAGATTATCCTCATCAACAACACAGAGAGCCTATAAATGTAGGCCATTCTATTTCACAGATATGTTTGGTGTAAAGTTGTAAAATCCAACACATCACTTTTTCTTGGTCTTATTAGAATGAGATTTCTTGGTGAGAGTATTGACTGTAGCAAATAAATAACCAGACAGTTTTTGGTCTGCTACCTTTCAGTTGCTTGATACCTAATATCACAAGTTTGTACAAAGGTTGTGCCAGTGGTCAATGATGTCACCACTAGTTTGCCAATCAAGGAAATTTTTCAATTGTTTTGCCATTACTGCATTTTAACAATATTATCATTATTATTATTAGATTCAAAATAAATTTAATAAGCCTGGTTAACCAACACTTATGACTCGGAAACTTGTTGTTCAGCTGATATCTGTCCACTTATGGTTACTAATTAGAGTAGACTAAATCATTTATCGTTGTTTTGAGAGCTTACCCAATCTTAGTTTGTACTAGGGCTATCAAAAAGTCGAATTAAATCGAATTACATGTGAAACAGCATGGAAACGGTACCAACAGTGCCGTCAGTCTCCCCCAAATGACATAACTTTACACAAACGGCTTCAGACAGGCAGGCACACAGCCCCTTCTCTCACTAGCAGCTGAGCACATGAACAGTAACTGAACACTGAACAACACTTTATTTATTTACGAATTTTGAGAGATCAGTAAACCTTCCATTTCAACAACACTGAAGTATTAAACAGTTATCATGAGTGTTAACCTGGCTGACACACACATTAATGTTATCCATTTAACTATTAGCAATTACCCGACAGTCAGATTAGCCATCTGTTATTATTAAGGTAGCAACTAGTATGCTATGGCTACTAATAATAAAACAATCATGTTGGAGCTAGGTAGCAAACGTTATCAGTCCAGCCCGTCAGAAACATTTATAGACCATGTTAATTTAACAACAATTTAACACAATTATTTGTATCTAAAGTATTATGTTTCTAATAAAGTCCCAGACTGAATCTGAGAAAAGTCTACCAGCAACTCAACAGAAACAGTGGCAGACTGCCTTACCAACTCTATATGATCAGCAATGAAAATAAGGTGCCAAGTCACACTGTAAATTCCAGTAGCTTTCCTGACTTGTATAAATTAGTTAACTTTACTTAGAAATGAAGAATATATGCTTTATACAAGCTTTTATCAAGTTACTGTTCATTGCATAGTGAAAATAACAATTTATTCATTGTTTTTGAGTGATGTTACCTTTAAGCAATCAAGTAACAACAAAGGAAACAATGACATTATTTAAGAAGAGCAGGCATTTTTGTGTGAGCATGAGCAGTAGCTCATTTCAAATGTTAAAAGGGACATGAAATACTACATGTGTTAAGGCTAATTTACACCATGGAGCCGTACTCTAAAAAAACTGTCACAGATTTAACACGTCTGTGAAGGTGAATCTAAAAAAATATCCATTTTCTTCCGCTTATCCAATTCAGGGTCACGGGGGGCTGGAGCCTATCCCAGCTGCCATAGGGCGAGAGGCGGAGTACATCCTGGACAGGTCACCAATCTGTCACAGGGCTAAATTAGTAAGAGAAAATATTAACACTTATTAAAAAATAAGTGTTTAAAGTTCAATTTTTTAGAGCATGTGTAGTGCAATCTTGTGTTAGTACAGAATGTGATGTCACTGGGTTCGTTGTTTGGTTGGTGCTAATAGACATACATTAGCTTATGTTAGCTAATTAGTGACAGAAATGATAACTCAGTGAAAAACAAGGAGATTAAAACTAAAAAGCAGTCTAAGGGGTCACTGTTGTACTGCCCCAGGCTGCAACAATGAGTTTTATGTTAAAAAAACAAACATATACTGGCCACTTTCACTCTTTGTCTCTTAAGCAGTAAGTGCTTCTTCACTGTTGGCTAGTTGCAGTAAAACAGGAGAATCCACCTGTTAGCCGTAATGCTCGGGTTTGTAGAGGATTTTATAAATAAGGACTGTGTCGAGGAAAGCCTGTTTGAGTCAGATACCCTGGTGATTCACCAGATCGACAAGCTGTCGGTCCCTTCTGTGTTTGATTTTTCCTCGTCGGGTCAGGTGTACAGACCGAACAGCGCACTCAGCTGGCAGAGCCGATGTTCACAATCTGCAATCAGCTCTATTTTATGATGTATTATTTTCAGCACCTCATATGTCGGACTTTACAGTTATTTTTTCACTTTGACATACTTTATTAACACAATGGACCTACAAATCACACAAAAAAACATAAAATCTGAATAGGAAAAAGTTAGATTTTTTACTGTGAAAACCACAAACATCTTTAACGAATTATTATCATAACTTCAAATGCAAATATAAATTGTAAATTTCAAAAATGTATGTACAAATTTAGCAAACAACAAAGTTATATACTATTATATACTAAAGTATTTACATTAAAATGCAGGCATTTTTTGTACAACTCTTTACAACTAATTACAAAACAATCAGGTGTCACAATAAGATGCCACACAAATTATTTGTGCCGCTCCAAAAAATAGTTCCTGTCCACTACAAAACGGGGGCACTAGACTACACACAAGGATACACTCCAAACACACTAAATGTCATAAATCTCTCAAATCTCAGAACTTGCTATCGATGCCACTGTCCCTCTTTCGCAACCGTCACTCCCACAACTTTCCCCTATTCCTAAGCAACCAGATGCTACGTGTTGCTATGTGTCAGTATATTTTAGAAAGGAGGGAAATAAAATATGCATAAAATATGCATATTACTATACTTTACCTTTTTTACCTTGATATTTATTATATGTAAACTGTATATATGTGGCTATTTTAGGAGACTGGACCTGTTTTTTACTTCTCTCTATGGATTTCTGAAGCACTTGAATAAAGTAAAGGCCTTTTCACATAGGAAGCGGCTGCGCTGCGCTCTGAAACCCATTCTTTTCTATTGCTTGCGCTGTGCAAAAATGGTTTCCCGCTGCACAAGCAAGGAGAACACGCGCATGCCGTGGTCAAAGTTCATCTGGGTCACACTGTACATCATACCGCGCACATTTGTGCGACCAATAGAAACAAAGCCTACAGCCATGCTAAGTACAACCACTCAATGAACGAAAACATGAAAGAACAGTTGATTCTGCCCATATCTGGCAGGAAAGCATTGTTGTGGAAACATATTATCTATTATCTTTTATCATATATGGAAGTGAGTGTCTCATGCACCCACAACCTCTACACACAAGAAGGCCATCTGCCTTCTTCTCTTCACTAGTAGAGCTAGTGCCATGGCACAACACAGAAGAGCTACCTCATTGGGCCAGGACTCCGCAGTCTATTTACACCTACAGGCCAGTGGCCACTCTTTCAGTGATGAGGACGTACACATCCTGGACAGGGAGGAACTATTAATGATCATTAAACTGACCTCACAGCCCATTGTTAGTCAGTGGTGCTGGTTCCAGGCATTATTCAAATGTACTGTTTATAAGGTTGGGGAAACCTGCAGTCAGCTGAGACTGAAGAAGTCACTTGGATAAGTGACAAAACGTTTCTCCCACTGAAAACACCACGTCCAGATAAACAGAATCACCTTTCTGGGATTTCCTTACCTGGATTATTGAGCATGCATCAAGATGTTTTTGTTGTTCATTTTTACCAAAAAATGTTGAGAAACACTAGTCCTATTCTAAAAAAATTGTTATTTCCCAGCCCGATCTCACAACAGTTTGTGAAATAGTCACAAAAAACATCTATTTTTTCGTTGGTTTTTTTGTTTTGTTTTGTTTGTTTGTTTCAGTGAACGCAGATATGTAAGTAATGTATTTTACCATGTCGCCATGGCAACCGGGAAAATAATATTTTTAAAAAGAGTGGCAACCCTTGTATTTTAACCAAAACCATGATATTTTTCAAAACCTTACCAACTTAATGCATAAACCATTAGGTTTTCTGGCTGACAGAAAAGCACAAACTATCCAAACCTACCTGGCTCTATGTGAGAGTGTGTTGTCACCTTGGATAGATGGATGCCATTTTTTTTAACAAATGTGGTTAATCACAGTTAATTCGTGATTTAACAGTTGGGGGGGCAATTAGTTTTTTTGTGTATTTTTGTATTTACTCGGGTTATCTTTGTCTAATATGAAAATTTGTTTGATGATCTGAAACACGTGACAAATATGCAAAAAAAAGAAAAAGAAAAAAGGAATCAGGAAAGGGGCAAATGCTTTTTCACAGCACTGTATATACATTAACGTATTTCCTTACATTTTACAGATAGAATAAACACCCTACTGCAAATAAGGAGAATCAGAACATTGTTTGACCAAGCAATAATATAAGACTGAATGGAGGAGACAAAGAAAAGGGCAAACTCCACATCATCTGTGCATTTTCATGTTTCCCTTTATTCTAATGCTTTTAAAAGATATAGATTTTCAGACACTTTAGATGTTCAGATCCATATCCACAATTCACTATTATTATTACTGATTTTATTTTTTTTATTTAAAGCATTTTGTATCAAGTTAATTAATAGATACAAACTATTCTTCATGTTGTTCTATTGGTATTGTTTTCAGTTATGTGCCTATGCTGCTAATTGCTGTGCAACAACTTGCTGTACTCTCTCCACAGGAAGCTTTACCAAGGATAAACTGGTGAGTCAGCTCACATTGAGATAAACTGATAATTAGTCTTATTTATACTACATCACTTCTCCACAAATCAGACCACAGCACTGACAACAACATAGGCACAAAGGAAAATGGAAGCTCAAACTTTCTATATTTTAAAATTTGATACCACCCTCAGTTTTGGCAGTTGTCAGAAAAGGGCAATGGGTAGCTTGTTAGCACTGCACACAGCAGGGGTGGTAAGTCCCACATCTATGACAGTATTTGTACCTGAGAAATGCAAATAGATCCGAGTTTTCTGAGGACTATAAAGGTAATATAAATTAACTCACCTAGCTGATGTAGGGGGCCTACCTGCATCACATAACCTAGTTCTAACACTACTACTAATACTATGATGGCCTTTTACCCTGCTCAAGTTCCAGCGTGATTTAGATGTGTTGCTGAATGTTGATTCTCTGTCTTCTTTTTTGGCTGTTTAGTAAACTGACTGCCCTGTAAAATAATTTTGTTGAACTGTGTTGCAGTTTTGTGTTTTGAAGTGTATAAATACAAGTAAAGCTCATTGTAGTTCACTAAGTATGTCAGTTGACTAATAAACTAACAGAATGAAAGGTAGGCTGCAATAAATTGACGGAAAGCTTATTAAAAGCCGTTCTTATTAGAAGACACTGGACTCAGCTGGCAGGCTGCCTGATCACACAGATAGTCCTCTGTCCTACTTACAAAACTGGCTCCCATCTAAGGAATTGCAGGAATGTGAAATAATAAAGGAAAACGGGAAAATATTCATCACCAGTAAAACCCAGTAATCCTGCTGAAAGTCCCAACCATTGCATGTTATCTGTAAAATTATCTGAACTATTATTAACATTAAAATGAGAGTTCACTTGGTGCAGGCATCACAATGCCCTGCTTATTTAAAAACTACAGTTGATAATTATAGTCTGCATTACTCCCATCCATGAAAACAAAAGATCCTGATTTCATGGGCAAATTAGGAGTTCCAGAAAAATGTATTTGTTTAGAAGCATCCATTATACACAACTGCCAGTCTTATACATTGTGCACACAGCTCCATAACAGCATGTGCGTTAAATTCAAATGTCTTTTCAGCCAATGTGACTTTATGAGTGGACACTCACTAACAACATGAAAGCAGAGTACAGCCACAGAATGCATGAATCACACCAAAACAGTCATTACTGGTCAGCCTGAAGGACTGAAACACATCATGGCAAGTTTAAAATTGCCAATCCCACTGACCTTCTTGCAGGGTGAACAGTGGGTTAATAATGACACTGCATGCAAATTTCAAGAGGGATAGAAGCAAGAATGCAATGTGTTTCATTGGTGTTTTTTAATTTTGTTTTGTTATGTTTTCCTACAAGCTCTGCTGTTTGGACTTGCTTAGAGCAACTCTGACTGTGTAACATACTGCAGAGACATAACATTGTTCTTAAACAATATTAGGACATTATAGAACGCTATCAGTGGTGCTAAAGCAATGTTAGGTCAGTACAGTGCTTGACTGGCACTGTAAAATATTTCAGCAAGAGTCTACTACTGTGGTTAAAATGTAAAATATGCAGAAAAACTACATTTACTATTATTCAATAATAGATATGAGAAACAGAAATAAATCTTAGCTCCGTTCTTGTGACAGTTGCCTTCATTGATCTCCCACCTAACCCACAGATAGAACCATTTTTAGAATATATAAGGCAAACTTAAAGGAGAAAACATGTTCTAAAGTCTATGAAACCACTGTATTCTAGTTTGTATGTTAATTTTGTTTGTTTTGAATTCCATAAAAAAGAAGATTAGCATAAAACTCATGACAGTGTGCTTTAGTTTGTCTTGCTGTACTATTGTTTTGAGCACTTTAACCCAGCCTTACTCCTTACTGTGTGAGCTTACACTTAATGAAGCAATAGCCAAGTTATGCTCATCTTCACCATACTGATGACATTTTAGAACAGGTCTTTGTGATGTCTAAACAATATACCGCATTATCAAGAGTATTTTGTAAATGGCAACCAATATATTGGTCAGCCAATATGATCTGTCACTAGTGGACTGTCGAAGATATAATCAATGAATCGGCCTGTATGGTTACTGACTGATGATTTTTCGCAGAATAATATACAAAAAGAAAATATGCTTGGGATAATTTAGAAATTGTGTCATGATACAATTTGTTCATTACACAGATTTCATTTGATATTCCTTTGATTTTGGCAGCATAGTGAAGAATGACTGTAAGTGGCTAAAGACCTGTACAGGACAAAAATGCTGTTTATTGGCTACCTGTACATTTTATGAGTGGCCATCAATTTGGCTGACTTAGCAAATGGATGCAGTTAGCTGAAGACAGAATTCCAGTAACTAAATCATTCAAATATAGAACTATAGTTAGACATAGTTATCATAGCTTACACATTACCAGTGAGTTTTTGCAACTTTGTGTAGTTATTAAGATTTCATTAATACTTAAGCAACTGTCAGCTTTTTATATGAAAAAAAATAGGTCTACACAGGTGGTTTTTTTAACCTCAAGAAGGCTGTTTTGTTACCCCTTAATGAAAAACAAGTGTCATTTCTCACCCCCATGGGTGACCACTCATGTATTAGTCCTTCAGTTGCAACTAATGAAAATCACTGTCAGCAGGAAGCCTGAACGACTCCTTCTTGTAACTTCTCTTAAACTCACTCCCAGAGTTACATCGATACACAATAGATACTACACTTTAAACATAAAGTGCTAACACTGTTCTTATATCCCCTGGTAGTAAATAAAGATCAATTTCTTTGGCCATTGTGTTTATTACTCCTGTTGCTCTGGACATTCACGACAGTAAGCCTTTGGGGGCAAAACCTGAGCAAAATCTCCCATCTTGAGGACTTGCTAGTCAGTTCATTTCTACATCTTTTTTTTTTTTTTTCTGTAAAGTGACAACAGGTTTTTTTTTTTCATCTGCAGCCCTCAGCAAAAACTTGACAACTGTTTTTGCGCTTGCCTTCCTTCCAGAAACATACTTTTCCCCACCACCTTTAGTTCTGCACCGTCACACAACAATTAAAACAACCAAGTCTCTAGTTAACAGCTGCAGAAGATTAGCAGAGTATCGCTTCTGAATGGAGTGTTACCCAGAGACTAATCCTCTCAAATCCGCCCCGCCCCCTCCCGTTTTTAACGTCGGTTACATGATAAAACAGACAACACTTCAGTCATGTTTCTGCCACTCGATCCTCACACTAAATGCGTAAATTATGAGAGCCCGCAGGCAGCGCACAACTTTAGGAGTGGAATTCAGAAACGGCACCAGCAGGAGGGAGATGTGTGTAGGGGGAGACTCACCTGAGAAAGACCGTCTCTCCTTGTCGGACTGTGATATTATCCATCACTTTGTTGTCGGATTGAGAATCCCCTTGGCTGCGGACCGGCAATCCTGCAGGCATAAGAAACAAAATCCTCAGGGAGAGAAAAACTGTGCATTTGCAAAACGCGACAAAGTATCCCCGGATATACATCGTCTTTAGCTTTCAAGGATGCGCAAACAAAAATTCCACAGCGAGACAATGAGGCGGTCTTCCGCCGTGAACGGAGATTATTTTACTCCCAGTTCATTAGTCTTAATCCAAATCTTCTCGCCAGGTATTCGTGGTGTGAAGAGTAGGAAAGACAGAGGACGCTGTCTGGCTGCACTGTGAAACATCTCCTGTCTGTTGTTTAAAAGGGGGCAGAAAAAACTAATGATTCTTACTATACCTCCGGCGGCTGATGGTGTCTCTATTCCAAGTTTTTTGTTGTTGTTGTTGTTGTTGTTGTTGTGTTTTGTTTTTTTGTTTGTTTAACACAGGAAGAAATAAAAAAGACGTATAGATCTCTTCATAGATGTATTTAAACATTTCAACTCCAGTCCAGATAACCCTAAAAAGTAGGCGATTAAGAAAAAGAACTTGGAGTCGTATTCAAAAGGAGAGCGATAGAAAAAGATGCCAAGTTTGCGAACTGCATGGGTAGTCAGTGATTTGTTTCTCTGTCAGCGATCTATATTAAGAGCGCTTTCTATGTGGTTGCATAGTGGGGGTAGATGGTGGTAAATGAAAAAAGCAGTGTAACACTTTATAATAATGTCACACTATATACAGTGGGGCAAAAAAGTATTTAGTCAGCCACCAATTGTGCAAGTTCTCCCACTTAAAAAGATGAGAGAGGCCTGTAATTTTCATCATAGGTATACCTCAACTATGAGAGACAAAATGAGAAAAAAAAATCCAGAAAATCACATTGTCTGATTTTTAAAGAATTTATTTGCAAATTATGGTGGAAAATAAGTATTTGGTCAATAACAAAAGTTCATCTCAATACTTTTTTATATACCCTTTGTTGGCAATGACAGAGGTCAAATGTTTTCTGTAAGTCTACACAAGGTTTTCACACACTGTTGCTGGTATTTTGGCCCATTCCTCCATG
>VUQS01029119.1:77319-89665 GCA_015108495.1 Heterochromis multidens | reverse complement strand
GCAAACAGGCATCATCAATCAGCCAAGTGTGTAAGAGACTGCAGGGACCGTAAGACCGAGCGGACGCTTAACAGATCAAATATCCACCTACACCTCGGCCACTTAGTCTGCTGGGCCAAGGCGCACATACACAAAAACACAAGCAGATAGTGCTAGTAAACCAAACTCAGATTTTAAGAAATGATGTCAGTGAGTGAGGATGAGAGACTGGTATGGAATTATGGACAGATTCCAGTGAAAATTGGTTGCTTTATTTGAATGAAATTTGAATCTAAGAGTGAAAGGATTATATCAGAAGGGAAGATCCTTCCCAAAGAAACATTAACAACTGATTCTGTACTGTATACAAGTAGCCCAAAGAACAGCTAGAATACTTACTTACTAACGTATTATTAAGATTTGGAGGATCCAGTTCATAAAAATGACAGTTTTTCACTTTAGACCAAAGTCCTCCAATCCAGACCATTTAAAACATGTGGCTTCCCTAATGTGAAACTTGATGGGGATGGATTTTCTCCTTGGACAGTTGTGCAGCTGTGCAGCAGCATTACTTACAGACTTGCGGATGTTGATGCGAGGCTTGGGGACAGGTTTGCTGGGTTTGCTGTCAAAGCTCTCGGGCAGTGTGGATGATCCATGGCCGCTCTTCCTAGCCTGTAGGGCTAGCTGGTAGGCCACCTCAAAGGCCTGTCCGAGTGTCAGGATGATCTCATAGGCCAGGTTCTGACAAAATGGCAAAATCAAATAGGTGTAATAGAATGTGATACTGGACAGTAAGTCTGATGTTTGCCTTTAAGCACAACAGAGTGTCAGTACTGACCACATCAAAAGCAGTGAAGACATGGCAGTAGTGGTGACTGGACTTGAGGTCTTTGGTGATGTAGGCAAATGTAGACAGATCCTCTGGATCCTGAGCTGCACACGAGATGTTACGAATCTCATGCTCTGCTATGATGTTCTACAGAAAGGGAGTAAAAGAGGAGAGCAGAAAGATAAAGAGGTGCACAGAGAGATTGTAGATTATCTCCATTGAGCCACTTCATGGAAAAACAAATCTGATTTATTATTCATCTCAAAATCATAATCACTGTAGCACACTTTTGGTTTGAGAGTTTTCTGGAGTCACTGAGTTGGAATTTGTCCTCTGGTAATGTCACTGGAGAACGTTCAGACTTTGTGTTGTGTTAATTAAAGCACATCTCAGCGCTGTGAATTATAAAACATCAAAGCCTAAAGAGAAAGTTTTAGCGCGGGCCAACATTAGTAAACATTATGTTTAAGTTAGAAGTTGCTTTGAGCTATTATAAGAAAATATGCTTAAAATGCATTAAACTTTGATCTAGAAGAAGAGAGGAGATTTTTTTAAAGGCATGAAAATTAGAACATTAAAACAACATATTGTAGAGGAAAAAAAAAATCAATGCAGATGATTTCACCTGAGAGAAATCAAAAAGACGTTGCATAACATTCAATCGGTCAAATGCCAGGTTAGTCATACAGGACAGTGCTGTCTTTGGGCACTGATTGTATATAAATACACATATTGATTTCTTGGGTTAAGTTGAGGGAGGAATCCACTCCTTGTAGTTGTTGTTTTGGGTAAACTCACACAGCAGGTAACCACAGAGGACTAATGACTTTAAAATGTCTTAAAGAGGTGAATCCCTTTTAGTGTCTTCGATCCTCTTAATAGATTTAGTACTTAGTACCGTTTCTTTCCGTCTATTGTTCTTGGTTTAGTACATTAGTGGACATGCAGGAAAACGGCTGAACAGATATACTTTTTAAAATGTTTGGAGAAGGCTTTTTATACATGAAGCGGTAGATTGGTGTCAACTGGAAGAAGTAGTATTATTTTTCCAAAGTCTGGGTAAAAAATTGTCTTTATATTGTCTTCAAGACAAATTGCACAGATGCAGGTAGCGATGGATGTCTTCACACAGCCTCTATTTCAGTTTTCCCGGGCATGCGCAGCTTAGGCTGGGTTCACTGATATCCGCTATACGAAATTTACATAATTCTTTGTAGTGAACCCTACACTAGCCTAATGCAACATGAATTATGGTGTGCCATTGTAGAGGCAGTTGCTACACATTTCATCTCCTTCTGTGTTCTGTAACAATGCAGGACCAAGAGAAGACACAAGTATGTCTGCGTGACTAATTGGAGAACTGAATTGCCAAACAGACTTACTTGGATTTAAAAAAATAAAAATAATTAAGCATCACCAGCTGCTCTCCTTGTCATCACTGTTGGATAACTTTAATATCTAAAACTGTCTCTGTATATTTTTTTTTTTTACAGTGTGGATGACCTACTTGAACGTGCTCTGTGTCGTGCAAATTCTTATCTTCAACTTTTCAAACAAGAATATGATCATGTGCCTTACTAACAGTTTTACTCACCTGAAGTGGATTAGATTCTTTTGTCTTATATGTAAGCACAGGAATCACCTGAACAAATACTTCTATTTTGACAGTTTAATAATAGATTTTTCTAGTGTGAGACAATTAAACATTAAGCATTTACTGGACTGAGTTGACTGTTTTAAGGTGTTCTAGACTTTCAGCTCATCCTACTTCATCCTGATTATTGCTTGTTTGTGCTTTGCCCCATTCTCTGTATACATACAGTTGTAAATCAGTGAGGCTGCAGCAGCAGCAGAAAGCCGAAGTAAGAACTGCAATGCTGAGCAGGCTTTACGCTTCATGTGTTATTTACACTGGGACTCACAGGAAGCGAGCTGTGCACATTACCTTATTTGTGGCATCAATGAACTTCACTCCTTTGTAGGACACGGAGAGCACAATGGTCGGCACTTTCTTCATTTGTTCTGTCGACTTCTTGTGCAAAAATCACAAGGTAGAGACAAAAAGAGGAGATAAGCAGCAATGACTTTGGAGGCAGCTCGTGAAGACACACTTGTCAATTCAACAAACTACTGAAGATTTCTTCTTTGATTGCCAAAGTCTAGTCGCACCATCTTCAAAAGTTAAAAATTCAGAAACTACCTTTCTACACCCAAGTCACTGCAGCGACACAATTCAATAAGTCTATTAACTTTTAGGTCATATCAGGCTCTGACAGTATATCTCTCCTCACTCCTTGTAATTACATACCTATACTGAACTCATTATGCAGAGAGGTGCTGTGGAGAATTGTGTGATTTACAGCGATGTCAGCGTTTCCCTCCCAGCTGTCATCCTACCTGACAAAAGATTTAATATATTCAAAGCTGCCTTCTCTGAACAACTTTGTGTTCTTCATCGCTTGTCATCTCCTCCTCTCAGTATCCATATTCCTATCACAGCCCGTCCTTCCTTTCTCCTCCCTTGTCGAATACACGGGCTGCTATCCTATATCTGTTTGTCTTTGTTCTGTTCTTTGCTCCCTTCTTGCAGCATGTTGCTGCTACAGTTCGACCCTGTCAGTATCAGGTAGTGCTGAAAAACTGACAAAGGCAGCTCTACTTGGCTTCACTGGCAGATGCGCCGCTCGGCAGTGAAGTTAGATTTTAAACATCCACGACTACCTCCACTGTGGAGGGAAGGATGAAAGAGCGGTACGTTAACAATGTTACAAAAGCTGGGGTAATATGATGTGCATCTCTTTGCACCTAATTACAACCACAGTGTGCAGTAAAGGTTTGTAAAACTGAGGAAAGAGAAAAGCAGAAGAAAATTCTCCCTCCGATGGTGGTGGCATACTGTAAATATAGAAAGTAAGAAAAGAGGGAAGAGGAACAGAGAGCTTTGCATATGAATATTAAATTTCTTCTTCACACTGCAGCAGCTCAGGGTGAGAGCTGGGGGCCAGAGGAGTGAGAGAATCAGTTAGAGTAAAATATGGAAAGAATGAGCAGGAAGAAAAGACATGGATAGCAGGGCACATTCCTCTTTTTCTTTGTCGGTAAGAAACAAAGAAAAAGAGGAATAATAAAAAAAAAAAGAGCGAGCTGCAGAATGACACAAGGCGTGAGGAAAAGATAAGGTGATTAGAGGTAAAAGGGGGATTGTGAGGTATCAAGCCACCTAGGCAAGGATATTAAAAATAAATCCCTCAACATACTTAATCCACCGCTATGATATTTTAAGTTTAAGTTCAAGTGAGAGTGTGAGGGCATTCAGACTGTGTCCCAGATTTAAAGGTTCAGTAAATCTTTTTGGAGGAAAAAGTAGACATAACAAAACCACAGTATAGGAGCCTGCACTCATGCTAACTGCTTGCAGATGAGAGGTGCCTTGGCTTGTTTTAAAATCAATAAGTATACCTTATAAATAATATAATCACACTGAATTTGTTTCTATGAGTATTCATAAACCAAAATTATCCTGATGTTGGCTTGATCTTTCAGTACCAGAAATAAAATGTTAGAGTGAGCTTTACCCTCATCTTGGCGCAAGCATCTTGTGTGGACTCTGTCCCCCTCAGCTCCTTCACCAACATTGAGCCCAGGTACTGTTGGAAAGACAAACAAAATGATGCTAGGTAAATACAGTATGTGAACTTTTGCATCAACTTTGTGACTGCTTTTAAATTTCTAATATCCGCTGGATGCACCGGGGGGAACAAACCGAAGTCATTCAGAAGCTGGAACTAAGAAATTGAAATGTTGAACAATAAATACAAAAAGTGGTCTTTTACAGCTAATTTGCGGATTAAATGAAGCTTTTCTCTCCTCTGGTGCAGACGTGTCCCACCTACATTCATTTTTGCAGATGAACTCGAACGGAAATGATGGAGACGAAGTCTAGCAGCAGGAAGAGTCATCTGCTGTCAAATTTCTTTGCTGTACTGATGATGACTGATGAATTAGTCAGAGCCATCCTCTCAAATGATGAACAGACCATCCTGCTGCCATCAGTGCTGCTCAGTAGGACATTGCTGTTTCCACCAGTACTGCTCCTGTCTAGGTCCTGACTGGTGACAGCTGCTTTACTGCCTCAGCTGCTTGCAGCGGTGACCCTGTTTTATGGCTTGATTATGATAAAATGGCTTGAGGCAACCTGCGAAATGATCAGCAAGCAATGCTTTAGCTGAACCATACACTTATCCCTGCTGATGAGGAAAACACAGCCTCACACAGCATCCCCTCTAACCAAATCTTCAAATAGGACACCATCTTCGTCTATGTGTTCATAAACTGTATATCAAAGATATAGCATTGTGGTCTGAAGATTAAAACCGATGCACAAGTGCCTTAAACTTGCATTCTTAATTATAGCCAGCAGGGGGCGACTCGTTTTTCCTGATCCATGACTTTAGGAAAAACTTTTCTGATCAGCTTATGGTCATAATTGCAGGTTTTGTTGTTAATTTTGATGTTAATTTTTTAACTTAAGCCCGTTATTATAGTGCAGGATACGCTTTAGGGCATGCCTAAAAGGATAACTGGAAACTGTAGGAGTCTGCAGTGTCCCTACATGTCCTAATGAGATCCACCCCTCAGCTGTCACATCTAGTTTCAAAATGCCAAAATATGGCGATGCCCATACGAGCCGATCTGTGTCATACATGTGCACAGTGGTGCAGGCAAATAGCCGTGTGCACACTCACAGCCACACATTATGTTGGTAGCGTGGAAGTGAGTGAAGACACAAAGGTCACTAAAGTAAAGCGCATGAAAATGCGAAAACAACAAACCTAATGAGATACCTCAAAATGGGCTTTTGAAAGAGGCTAACAAAAGAAAAGTGGCTAAAGCTATCTAAGGCAAGGCAAGGCAGGAGCCTTGGTATGAGCAAAGGATAAAGTAGTTACGAGGAAAATTATGGAGATGGGTGAAAAGAAAATCGGCAAAAATCGTTATGACCAAGAGAATTGCAATCAGTGCATCTCTAATTCTAACCATTGCTATTTCTGTCTAGTTTACAAGCTGGCCAGGTCTTGACTGTCAACAAGCTCAGCCTGGATTTAAAGAGCATAAACAATGCAGACAATGTGGAAGGCATTGAGTGGATGGCTTCCTACATGGCTCATATGGGGTTTCATTAAATGCACACAGATGCACACAGCAGTGATTACATCAACCTTGAGAGGCTCCCTGAGGTACATTAACATTGCTGTCTGGCAGATCCTTCTGTCTGGATGCAGTCAGTCATTCTGCACACGTAGTATCCTATTTAATAAAGAAGCTACTAATGGTGACGGTGTTTTACGGGGACAATGTTTATGTTGGCATTAAAGCACTTAATGGGCGTGACATTCACCGCCTCACACCGACTGCCCAGCTTCTGGAAGGGGCTTTATTCCCCAAAGTGAGACCCTAAGCAGGCTTTTAGTGAATTAGGAGAGAAATATTTACAGCTTCATTTATCTCATCTATTTAACTCTACAATAAATGACTCCAAAGTCAAGGACCAAAGTACTGACCTCACGGGATTCATCTTTAATCTGATGGGCAATATATTTGCTTAAAGGACCAAAACACAATTTTGGGCAAATTGCTTTGCATGATGAGTTGCTTTTTTTGGAACGCAGACACTGACAGTCATATTTTCAGTTGTTGAGTCTAGTCCTTGGCAGATCAGAAGGAGGTCGTCTGGGCATGTTAATGCTTTGTCTTGACTCAAGCTAACAATGTTAAATCGCTGTTATGGCTGGCTTGCTGGCAGTTATCCTAGAAATTGCATTATAGTTGCACACAAGACCAGCTGCTGTCTTGTATACCATGTCCCTGGCAGTAATTTTTGGCTTTTATTAGTTTCAAATAAAATTCAAGGCAACATAACAAGACTAGGACTCTACAGCCATGTTAATGGCTCTGTAAGGCTGTTTAGAGGCAAACATGTGTGACAACATTAATGTTTGGCATATGTTATGTTGATTGTTTTCATTACTTGCTAATTGGCACTAAACACAGTGGACCTCTAAGGCTCCTGGGTCCCTAACAAATGTAAACTTCATGTTGGAGAAATCTTTGAATGACTGTACTGTGCAAAAATCTTGAGCCACCCCCCCATTTCTTTATGTTTTGCTTCCAAGGAGCCAGGATTTCTAATAATTTTTTAAAGTGGTCTTGAGCAATAGTTCTCCAGGCTTTCTGAAGGTCTTTCAAAGCTTTTCTTTGGACATTGGCTGCTTTTTCACTCATTTTCAGTCCAGTCCTTATACCTGACCATTTTCAAAGGAATGTTTTTTCTGTTTCTTAAACCATTTAACACTGACCTATGAATGATTCGAGCACAAAAGGCACCCAAGTCAAGGGATGAATCAGTGTTGTGTCTACACATAACAGACTTTTTAAATTGTATCTTTAGGCACTTTGTTACTACCAGCCTGTCAACAAACACATTACTTGTTGTCATTTCGTTAGTTGAATCTATAAAAATTTCAAGGATTTTTCAAACACTGACAGGCATAAAACAGTATTTTTGCACCAACAAGGTGATTCCAAAGAGCTACTAGCTGAAAACTTGGCATATCTCAGCATGGTGTCCATTGTTTCCTTAAAAAATTTCAGGAAACTAGACATGTGGAGGAAAAAAGAAGAAGTGACAGCCTTAACAACTATCTACAGCAGCTAAACAGTACCTGAAAGCCATGTCCTTAAGAAATAGGAAAAACATGCAGCAAAGACCTGACACAGGACCTGAGAGATGCATCTGGCCCTTCAAGTGATCTGAAGCCTCATCAGAAATGTTCTCATTGGAAGGGTGGCTGTCAAGAAGCCATTCTTAAGGAAGGGAAACAGGGAGAAAAGAACTAAAAGAACTAAAACTGAAAATCATTGGCAAATACGGAGTGATGAATCCAAATTTTAAACTTTTGGTTCAAATTGTCATCAATATGCTCGGAGAAGGTCAGGAGAGGGATAGGACAGTGAGTGTCTACAGCCATCTGTAAAACATGGTGGAGACTCTGTCATGGTTTGGGGCTGCATTTTAGCCAGTGGTGTTGGAGATCTTGTCAAAATTGATGGAATTATGAACGCAGAAAAGTGTGGCTAGATTTTGATCTACCATGCAGTACCATCTGGAAAGTATCAGCTTCATTTTTCAGCATCACAATGATCCCAAACACACTGCCAATACAGTAAAAGCATACCGGGATAGAAAAAACACACAATGGAACACTATCACTCATGGATTGGTCTCCCCAGAGCCTGGACCTCAACATTACTGAAGCAGTGTGGGATCATCTTGAAGAGCTTTGAGTGGAGTCTAGAACACCATGCTACGTCAGCATACCGTCGACATCTTCGATACCCAACGCTAAAGTCATTAGCGCTAACACCAAAGCAACTAGTAGCTCAGTGACTACAACACAGGCAAGGGGGAACTGTGCATCCGATGCGTAGGACCCTCAAGCCCAGACCCAGACGGGAGAATTTTTTATTTTTTTTTATAGATAGATGGAGAGAGATATAAAGGATAGATCGATATAAGGATAAAGGATCAAGGATAAAGGAATTAGCAGTGTCTCAAAACATTTGCACAGTACTGTATATGCATTTATTAAGAAAGAGGAGACAAGTCTGTGCTGAGACAATATTGGCTGTTAATGATGTGTGTTTGGTAATAATGTCAAAATGTCTGCAGGGTTTTGCAGGAAATGGATTTCTAATAACTTCAGACAATTTCAAGCTCTAGTTGTACAGCTGACATAATAAAGTTGCAATGTTATGTGAGGAGTCGCTGAAAGTAAAGAGAATTCTGTTTATTTAGAGCCTGAGCTGAAAATGAGAACAGCATTGATGCATCTTTTGTTCTTTCCTGGCTTCTTCTTTTTTTTTTACAATTCCTCTCTTTCTATTAAAACAAATACAATGCAGTCCCCTTCAGTGTCTTATCCATCTAATTTATTCTTATTCACTCTCCAGCTCCTGTCACCTTGCCAGTATTCACACTGAGTGCTCTGCCTCGAGTCTGTCGAGGCTATCGCTCATTTATCTCACTTTTCTGGAGCCTGTTGTCCTGGGATAGATAGCATTAGAGATGTTGTCATAAATGGCTTCATGAAAGCACCACCACCATTTTCCCCCGGTGGCCCACCCGTGCGTTCCTCCCATTTTCCCCAAACACATTGCTTGTGTAGTTATACAACTGTTGGAAGCTTAATGGTCCAAGCTTCTGCCATCAATCTTCTAAGGTGTGAAAAATAAGAAGGGTAGGTTTTTAACTGAGGGAAGACACACTCTTGGGAAACTTGCCTCTTATTTAATGCCTGTATCTCATATTTGTTTTTCCTGCTTTCATTCAAATTTGACATGAGACTCACATTTAATTTCTCAGCTTCTCCCTCTCTTTCTTCCCCTCCCTTACATAATAACCAAGCTCGTAACTACTCTGTCTTCATCACAGTGCCATCAAACCATCCAATCTGAGAGATCCATTTATATTGCCTCTGTGTTTCTGAGAGCAAATGGTAAATTGGTTTCTGCTTACCAAGTAAGTAATCATTTCAGCCTGGAAGCTCAGTATGTAACCCCTTAGAGATGTAAGGCTGTATCTGTGGTAACATGGATATGTAACATCCTTTATGTAACTGGCAAAGGTCTAAATTTACCAAAGTACTGAGAATAACCAAGTGCAGTATTGACTGAGAGGTGAACCTGAGGGTCACTGATCTTTAATAGTGTTACCTGCAGTATGAATTGATGGCATACAAATAGAGCTGAAACGTTTAGTCAGTTAACCGACAAATCAATCAGCAGAAAATTATGATTGGTTTTGGATTATTAGTAGGAAGAAATTTAAACAAGATTTTAAATTTAGGACAGTTTCTGCTAAGTTACAGAGATTTCATAGACCAAACAATCAATAAATAAAGAAAAAAATGTGAATGCTCAACAAGTGGAGTGCAGGGTATGACTCACGTAGGCTTCATAGTCACAGGACTGAAAGATGAGCTTCTCGGGGTGATGCTGCCAGTACTGCACCGGAGTGGATGAGGTGGCCTCATTGGGTGGACGCAACGTGATTGGCTCACACCACTCGCCTGCCTGAAATCACAAGCAATTGCATGTCAGGATTACACAGGACTAAAAGATGGGGGCATGACATTGTGGTTTGTGCTGCATATCCCATGTTGACCTGATAAATGTGTGTAAGTTTGTAATATAACAGCTTTCATGGCTCAATGTGGACACGCCATCAAGAGGACATGCTTTGGAGAGCATCCAAAAGGAAATTAAACTTGGATGAATTATGCTCTGCTCCTACATGCTCTCATGCTTCAGCTGAGCTGCTCACTGCTTTTTCATCAAGTAAAGCATTCACCTTTTTTAAACAAAAGAAAATGCCCAAATCCTACCCTCATACTTCTCAAATGTCTCAGGATAACAAGCCTGTTTTTTCAAGTTCTCCTTTTATAAATGAAACCAGATGATTTTTGCCTGAGGAGGTATTCACACATCCTCTGCCAAACACTGCATTTTTATGTGTCTGTTCACATCTAACTGTTTTTGTTTGGCAAAGAGCTGATGGACTGCAGAGGTGAGATCTTCCATTCCAATGCAAAAACTGTTGAATAAACAGCTAAGGGATGAACCTTTAAAAAGAGTCAGTGGTCAATTCTATGCTAAACTCCACCATTTTATCCACAACAGTTTTTCCCTTCTGAGAGAGCTGATTAAAAATATTTAGTCAGTAAAAGTTTGTAGATTACCACTTTAATGGCCAAATATGTCTAGAAAGAAGTGAGCTGCAGTAATTGTTCTCTGGGGGAGAGAACAAAGAGAGAAAATAGACGGTGAGGGAAGAACTGGCGTGAGAAACGTGTACGGTAACCAATCATAGAAACATTGTGACAGCTAGAGAACAAGGGTAATGACACAGAATAAGGATGTTTCCTCCTTCCTCTAACAGTTGTCCTTCTATTCTTGAAGAGATGATTCAATAGAGATTTGTTTCTGGAAAAGGGGGGATACACTATGACGCACACATACTTAAAGAGATTCATCAGGGCAACCATACCGTGTGCTAGTCTGCACTGATGGGCTCTGTGATTCACACGGAGACACCAAAAGACCCCAATCATACTGAATGAAAACACAGCTGCTGCCTCTGATGTAAGCGTGCATGTGTCTGAATCACTGTGCTGTTACTGATTGAAAGCCATAAAGTTCTAATTTAGAATTTCAGATGAGATTAGAAGTGGCTGGAAAGACGAGATGCTTATTCTGAACTTTAGAGTAATAAATTGTTAAATGAAGAAGCCAATTTTTTTTTTTTTTTTTTTACAAACACCTTGTGTGTATTTTAGACAAGCAAGTTAAGATAAATTTTTAAAGTAATATATTACGCCCGTTTGCCTTTAAATGCACGCCAGTTTCTAGCATGTATTTGGTAATTTTTAGCGACATATCTAAGCAGCAAAGACTGCTGCTTATACAGGTGGTTTGCTGCAGATTATTAATGATGACTTATGTTAAAATAACTGGGCAAATAGAATATTTTTGGCTCACATCTCATATTTTAAAGATTGTCCTTTGATTACTAATATTTTACCTGTAATTAAGATATATTCCACTGTCCTGATTACAAAATGCAGTACTGCCAGATCATTTATCTTTTATTGCTGAAAATAATAGATTACAGTTTTCATATACACCTAAAATCAGATTTGCATTTTAATTACTGCACTTGAAGGAACACATTTTGGTATTAAAGTGCATGCCTTGAGTTTCACTACTATTTTTGTTATTAAGAAATGGAATGAAACTCATCATTGTCCAACAGTGTAGCTCACTACTGGACAACAATAAACCTTAAAAGGCTTTGATGAGACTTATTATATTTGATTCATTGTTGCTTTTTGTCTTTTTATGGGACTGTCAGAATGCTTATGTATTCAACCAGCCAGATTTGCATCTATGATTATGACCATTCATAATACTCTTCTGGAGTCCATCCCTCTCTCCCACTTCCTGTCTCCATTCATCCCTCCATCCTCCCCTCCCTTCCTCACCATGCTGACTTGAGCCATCTGTCGCTCCAGCTTGGATCGCGGCACGTCCTCAAAGTAGTTGTCATTGCTGCGCTGCCTGCGCCGGGCGTCCGCCTGCATCATGAGGTGCTGCACGTCCAGAGATCCACCTGGGACCCCTGCTGTGTACGCTGCCTGGCCTACTGACGGGCTGAGTTGGGGAGGAGTGTGGTTTCCCCCGGGCTCCTGGTGCAAAACAGGTGTGGGCAGATTGAGTGGGGTTAAAGGAAGCAAGCGAGGTTTCGTACATCATTTTATAACGTGCTATGTCACTGCTGCAAGTGTAAAAGTAGGGCAAGTCCATGCATTGTGCAATGTCACATGTTTTTTTTTTTTTTTTTTCAGCTACAGTGATGCCTTTCTGCTGAGTATCTAAAACCACTTTGCAAACTCGAGGACAAAAGGCACTGTCCTGTTA
>VUQS01029119.1:61872-73351 GCA_015108495.1 Heterochromis multidens | reverse complement strand
TACAACGTGGCCAGCAATGGGTTAAACTAAACTGGCCTTCACGGCATGCGAAGATGTTTTAATTGTTCAATTTAGACCGATCAAAGGGAAATCAAGAGCAGAGCTGGGACTAGCTGTTAGTGGAACAAATTGATATATTATGTCCAAAACATGGTCCCTCCACCAGTTTTAGTCACTCATCTTTCCCCTCTTCACCAGCTTTTTAATGAACACAAGCTGATATTTTATAGTGATACTTCAATCTCTGCCTCATTCTCAGTCTGTCTTTTAAGCACTGACCTAGTGAATTTAGTGCAGTAAAATCAAGTGATTTTAGTTATTAATTTAAAGTGTCAGTAATGTTAAAATTGAAAATGTGCCACTCAAAGCATTAAACCCGATTGCAAACACAATGCATTCTCACAGCCTTTTAACTTTTGGATATTTTTTTCTTTTAAGACTAGAGATGACGATAGAGAAATTATTGTGCAGATACTGATGTTTAAAATAACCCTAACTTTTTAGTCTATTTCGTTTGTTTTCATTTATTTGTGCAAACAAATAAATCATTATTAGAGCCCAGCTGATGTAGAATTTTTAAGATGATATATTCCGATATATTGTCTTATTTTTTTTCTCTCTCTTAGATACCTGAAACATAACAAATGTTAGGGAAATCTGTTTATGTGTAGTTATTTATTTACTTGTTTGCGCTCTGCTTGACTCTACTCGGATCGGATTGGCTGTTTGTTGTGTTTCTGGCATTCTAAACACGTTGCTAACAGGGAAGTTGCGGCGTGCCCTCTAGAGGGCAAACTATGCAACATCAACACTCATAATATGGCTGAAGGGTGTTTCTTCCCTATCTTCTTTACTTTTTTCCTCCCATTTATCAGCTGTTATAAATGCCAATACCAGTAGACAGGCAAATAACTAATATCAGCCAACAATATTAACTAATTGCTGATCTCTATATATTATAAAATAACTGAGTTGTTTTTTTTAGTCTTGCAGTTCTTCACACTGTTTATGAATATTTTATCAGCCCAAAACTGATGTGACACAGAGAAATATCGGCCCCTTATGTTAAAATAAATGCCATCTTATTTGCTGATGTCGGCCGATATATTGGTGCATCTCATCTGTGTGACTTGTTCCCAGTGAATGTATGTGTAGGCTAATAAAGTTATGTCTTTTGTCATGATTCTAACACTTCAAAACTGTTCACACTGAATGCGCCACGTAAAGTTGTCTCTGTGTATTACCTTTTAATTTGATACCCTTTTTTGGACTCTTGGTTGACTGACCAACTATTGTGTTGTACATTTAGATTTAGTGCAGAGTTACTGATGTCACACTACATTAAACACTAGTTTACAGTTTTTAATTGGCTATTTATCAACAATAAGGACAGCGGCAATTCAACCTCCCTTCAAAACAGGACGAGTCCTTCATTGTGATGTTCTGACATTGTGATTATTAGAGCCCAAGTGACTGCAGTAAGCATTAATTTGCCCAATTTTACATGAAGAAAGACACATTCAGTGGGATGGGTCATTATTCTGCACTGGTATTCATCTTTGCTGTTTATCACATAACTTATGTAATAGTAAATAGTCATTACATAAAAATGATGACTATAGTGAAAAAATGACCTGTATGATAGTTTTCCTGCTATATAGAAAAAGTTATGAAATATTCAGTCTCCTGCCGATGTCCTGAGGGGCAACAGCGTGGCAGAGTCCTCACACTGCTGTTTCGTCAAACACGCACACTCCAGAAAGAGCACAGTAATTGCCTTGCATGGTGCAAATCTCTGTTATACTTTGCCTTATGCAACAGAATCTACTTCAAATACAGTAGAAGCCTCAACCTCGGCCTGAAGTTCAACTGTCACCATAGCAACACGGAGCTGCAGCAGCAGTCGCCCACTCACACTCATCCATAAAATAAATAAATAAAATACACATGCACGTGGATGTGGATGTGTACTCACACACACAAAGAGCCCAAACAGCTGTTTCAGAGCTGTTGGGGAAGAAGATTATATTGTTACCCCTGAATAGATGTGAATTTAAATGCAACCCAGCCATTATTGTTAAAACACACACTCACTCCCTTCCTGATGGTTGACTGCAACACCAGCCTATTTGCATTTAAATTATATTCACAGCAGGTGTATATATACTGTCAGGAAAAGCGCTGAGCTACCACAGCATACATTCCTCTGTACCCCCTTCCTCCACCTCTGTCTTCTGCTATCATGCCAGATTACGCATTCATTTAAGCACAATTCTATTTAAATGAACCCAGACACAGAGCTCAGATGATATAATCTTGATAAGGCAATGCTTGTACATTCTGTTCCAACAGCACATTGACAGGTGGGAAAAAGGGAAAAAAAAATGCTCAATAGATATAGACAGCATTTCTGTCAGTGGAGGTGCAGCAAACATTTGATTGATGCTGACAGCAGAATAAATCTGGCATTATTCTCTATTTTATCACTGTCAGCAGGTATCCTTAAAAGACCCAAACTAACACCGTCTTAGTCCATCTCTCAATCATTCTCATACTCCTCCATCTGGTGTATTTGTGAGAAAATTGGTTCCTATTGATAAATATCACTGGGTAAATAATAGAGACAAAAAAAATAATTGGAGTAATCCATTACTTTTATCAGTTGTCACTTCTTGGTTGAGTTGTGGTAGATACTAACTAGAGATAAACCGATTTCCAGTGTTTCCAGTGATATCCAGCGTTCTCGGCCTGGATCTGGCCAGGCAGCCTCCTGTGTGACCAATTATGAGCTGGTCTATTTCATGCATGCGTAACTTGCATACAACGGCGCAGGCAGATAAGTCGCACATACACTAACAGCCACACACTACGTTGTTAGCGTGAAAGTGAACGAAGACACAAAGTTCACTAAAGTAAACTGTGGGGGAAAACTGCAAAAATGTAACAACACAACTAATGAGACACTTAAATATGGTCAAGGAAAAATGGCTGTCGTGTTATCTGGTGAAGTTATAAACATGATGGAAAATGATTATTTTAGTGCCTGACATTTGCACCTGTTTATGTTTTGTAAGGTAAAAATATGTCAGTTAAAGGTGGGTGTACAGCAACTCATTTTTTAGTTAATTTTTTATACCACTTTCTAGTAGCAGAGCACTGGGACACAGAGCACATTTTCAGTTGTTTGAGAGAAGATCATGCAACTTACTGCAGTTTGGGGGAAATTGTCAAGTTTAATAATCTCTTTATTATGGAAATAAAATTTAGCATTGAAGAAAAGTTGATTTTCGTTTGTATATGCTGTCAGTTTTAGTTCTTAGAAAGAAAATCTGAATCGGGAAAAATCAGTATTGGCAGGTCACACTTGGAAAAAAATCGGAATTTAGAATCGGCTAGGAAAATTACAGTTTGTGAATCTCTAGTACTAACCACTACAAACTTGAAACACCCCATAAAACCTCCTGCTTTAGAGATGCTCTGGTCTAGCTGTCTAGCCATCACAATTTTTCCTTATCAAAGTTGCACAGATCTTTTTTGCTTGCCAGTTTTCGTCCTCGAAACAAATAAACGTCAGGAACTGACTGACCTTTCAGTGGTCAGAGGAACATCAGTGTGTTTTACCTTAGTATTAATTAAAATCTTTGCACTCCTAGCAGACCAGAAAAGTTCCACACTATGCTACAAAGTGCGACGAGCCAGAAAGATTTGTAAGATGTACTAAAGCACAGTAATGCATTTACTTACAGTAAGAAGCTGTTTGAAAGTGATGTTAGTTAGATATTAACAGAGGGTCCTGATTTCAGAACTTATGATTGATGTTATGATTGTGTTTTCTGTGTGTGTCTCTGTGTGCCGATCAATGCACTAATCCTGTTAGCAGTCCCGTTAGCCCAGATTGAATGGGCTTGATTAACGGATTAGACGATACACATACGGTTAACAGAGCCACACTTTCTCACAGCCATCTCCGCTCTGTGGCCTCTGTTCCCTGCTACATCTTCCCAGCTTTATCTTTAGTCCAACAATTAGACTTACAAATAATAAAGTTGTTATTTGCAAGTTTTAATATTTCTGAAAACTGTTCCACCTTTCTCACTATCATCAGAACTGGAAAAAGTGTGATGTGGGACGAGAAGACCTTGTTATTAAACATGTTCCAGTGCTGGAAGGACCTCATGTTGTTGGGGAGGATGAGGGAGAGAAGCAAAGCCGCATCAAGAGCTGTACACAAAGGTGTGCAATACCATTAGAAATAGCAGGGTGTTAACCAATGTGACACATTTCTTTTTTAAGACAACCTTGACAGTGATTATTCAGTTTTTTCCTCCTTTTATTTCAAATGGTGATGGAAGGATACAGGCTGGACTGACTACAAACCGTCTACAAACCAGTCACTGTTAAGAGACACAGCTCATGTAGGTGATGACAGGTATGTCATATAAAGTTTTTTAGTGCACTCACATGATGGCAATGTAAAAACCTATAGTGTAACAAAATCTGAACCACAATTGAGACTTTTAGGTGTGGAGCTGCCCTTAAAATCCATCCTTTGAGTAAGTAAAAAAACACACTGATCTCTTTTAAGAACAAGAACAGCTGTGACAAAATGACATATCTTGAAAAGAAACCCGAGTGACAATAAGTAGAAAGCGTCAGCGATTGTGGACATTCACAGCGACCGCTCTCATTCAGGACACTGAAGACAAAAAGGCTTTTCTGTGATTCTTACTGGAGGGGAGGTTGGAAGCTGGTTGGCTCACTGGAGCATGAAACCCAGCTAGGGAACCAACAGTCCAGTCCCTGTCTGTGCTCAAGCTAGCACATAGTTTTAATGACAGAGAGGGAAGAGAGTAAAAATTCTTTTATCAGTCTCTTTGCTCCTTTTTAATCTACATTGACTTGACTAACAATGCCTTTCATTGCCCTCACATTCTTTATCCTTACTGCCCCCTTCACTTTCTTCCCATGTTCCCTTGACCTGAAATTACCTCTCATCATCTGCTCTTGTGTCTTGTTTCCTACAGGCTTTGTCCTCATTTTCACTCTGCTATCCTTCGTTATTCAGACGATAGGGGAAAACACAAAGTCAGAGAGGATAAGTAGTGTGTTTCAGGCTAATAAAAGAGTTAATTGAACTTCTTCAGCTTAGCCATGGCAACTGCATTTGATTGGTCCATCTTGGTTTGTTATTACAGACTTTTAAGGTTGTGACCTCTGTGATATCCACAGACTCGTGCAGGTCTCAGGCGTTGTCTCCTAATAGCATGATTGGGGATTCAAGAATCCTGCATTGACTTCTTGCAGATCAAAGAATCACTACCCAAAGCTTACTTAAATTGCAGAGGTCAGAATACATTACAGGCTAAATGAGCAGTAATATTGATCAGTAAATGGCTCATCCCTGTCTGAATTAGGGGATGAGTACAGGACTGCAGCTAACACTGAAAACACAGAAGTCATATCCTTGATTTTGGAGGGGGGGGGATAATCTAAAATACAGATTCTTGCACATATTGTATATTAAATCAATGGTGATTCTGACTTTTTCTTAATATTTAGCAAACCTGTTAGCGATTTCCATAATGTTGTTAGAGTCTGGATGAAAGAGAGGTGTTTAGCTGTCTGTCAAAACATACACAGCATGTGTATTTAAGGCAACACAGGGCTTTGTGCCTAATTATTTCTTGCCTCGGAGCAGTTGCCAGCATTTCTACAGTCCTGGCTGAGAACTGTGTATAAGGGTTTGTGGAAGAAATATAAATTGAAGAGTTAAGAGTCATATAAACACCTGCCAAAGTGTAGATCATGCTTAAGTAGGTGGCTCCAAGAGCACATTTTGATGATGGCATCATTACAATTTTCAGACACACGGATACACACACACTTGAAAACAATACCAGCCACCCTGCCGCTTCCATGTAGTAATCAATAGAAATTGTAATAGAAAAGCATTGATGTAACGTGGATAATGTGCACAGCACTGAGTTTGTGCAATAATGCTTTCTTCATTTTCACTCCAATCATTGACATTTTTTCTGACCCTGAATACTTAATCACAGCCAGCTGCCTTCCTCTCCCTTGTTCTGTCTTTGCTCCATCTCTCACTTAATGTGTTGTTTCGAGGTGGAGCTTTTCTGCAGGAATGATTAGTGTTGATTTGCCTGGAGCCCCGAGCCATTAAAACACACATGCTTAAAACAATCATGCCCAGGCTTAATGTAATCTAAATAAGCAAACAAATAAACGAATAAAAGGGAAAAATCACAATGGGGGGGAGAGAGACTAGAGACCACTGGTTGCCTAGCAACCAGTTACGAGTGATTGTGTTGAAGTTGATGTCCAACCAAGACCAATAGGACATTTCAGTTGTTTCAGTGCTGACAGAACAGGCAGCCAATGAGAGGAGGCTGTTAATAAGCCTGCCTACATGGAGACAGCTATATCTCCATTAATAGCATGAGAACTGTAACTATGACTGGAAGCACAGACAGAGTTTGTGTGTGTGTGTGTGTGCGCAAACAGAGCCAAATGCTGCAGGATCAAGGCTGAAACAAGATCTCTCAAATCTTGCTTCTGCAGGCACACTTGTACACGCGCACACACCCTCATTCTTTACCACACACGGAGGCTCATGAATTGAATTCCCAATAAGATGGGAGAGGAAATGGTGGATGATATTTTTCTGGGTTAATAAATACTTCAAAGCCCCAAGATGGAAGCAATTTTCACACTGCAGAGAAGCACAAGCTCTCCTAAGGCACCAAGCTGTGCACATGCCTGTGTGTATTTGTGAGTGTACAATACTATCTGGGAGTGGGGGCTTCAAAGTGTTTATCCACCTCTGTCTTTTAATGCACGCACGCACGCATGCACACACACACACACACACACACACACACACACACGCAGAATAGATTTAGATTACAATACAAAGAAACACAATGAATCATAACTTAAAATATTAGCTCTGGGTCTCGTGTTTTAGGTATTTGGCTAATATGGTCCCAAATATTACAATGGAAATGAAGAGTTCAAGACTGCATAGGCTGAAAATTCCCTCTGGATTCATGGATTGCCTCACTGGATCCAGATTTGTTTGTGTTCTCAAGAAAATATCACAAAAACAATCTCTCTCAATTTTTTTGTTATTTTTTTACCTTTGATATGTGATATTTGACTTAAATTTTTTTATATGTATCGTGAAGATAAGACACAAAATGGTAGATTTTGCGCAATCCCTCAATGGTAAAGAATCCTTACAAAAAACTCCTGTGTCCAGAACCAGATTGACTTCAAAAGTTAATAACATCTAAGCTGGGCTAAGCCCCACCTCTGGCAAAATTGTCATGCAAATCCTTCCATAACTTCTTGAAAAATCCAGCTAAGAAAAAGGCGAACGCACAAACGGAACAAATCACATAGCTTCCTCTTAAATGCTTGTAAGGCGTGTTTCACATTCTTTTATCAGGTTTCTGACATAAGGCTGAAATAGCATCAGAGAGCGCCCAGTTAGCCGACACACTGTTGTTCTGTACTTTTGCGGAGGTAGTGATCGCATATAACAGCTGCTTATAGTCAGAGTCAGTGAAGTGTGAAATGTACAGTACATGCACTATTTGGGGGGTGGAAACGATACACACACAAGATAAGGTTAATAGGATGCTTGTAGCAGCCATATGTGCATCTGTGGGCTCTCTACTGAGTGACAGCTTTGGATGGGACCCTGCTGTGTACTCTGTGACGGGTGAGAAAACTTTTAAAACAGTTGGTTTTTTTTGTTGAATCTACAGTTTTGCTCCAGAATTTGTAAATTAATTTGCCTAAATTTGATTATTGTCCAGTATAAAGCCATCGACTATGTTAATTGGAATCAATGCATCACCAACATCCCTGCAAATTAAGAATTTAAGGTGGACAGACTGTATATTAAACTTAACTGCAAATCTTTTGCAAATGCATGGACAGAGAGACCAGAGGGAAGGTGAGATCTTCTGTTTGCTTAGATTTAAAGAGTTTAAGTCTTAGCCATTTAAACTGCTGATGAAGACAAAAGGTTGGGATATAAACGGCTAATTTACGTAGAGAAATAGTGGACTGCCAATGGCTCCTGTTTGTGGCCCAGTCAAATAAGATGTCAACACCTTGAAAATAAACTTCGACAGAAGGGTGTGAAATAGAAGCGTTAACGATCTGAATCGTGTACTAATGAAACGGCAAAGTAATCTGCGCTCTTGCAAACACCAGGAGCATAACTAAAGTGATATTAAGCATGAAAACATTTGTATCAGCATGTAAAAAGTCTTTGTCTGTGGAATGTCTCTCACAGCATCATTCATCAAGCTGTGGTTTCTCTGAGCTGCATACTGACTAATGCCCGTCAGTGACAGGGAATCTATGGCAATGAGTCGCTGTGGTGACGATTCAATGAACAGAAGGTGAGGCTGGTTTTTGATGGATTGGCCAGCGTCTGAGATAAACAGCATCAGGCAGACATTCCAACTCGATCTTTGTGTCCATCCTGTCTCCGGTTCTCAAACAGCTGGGCCAAGAAAAAAAATACTTTTATTTACTTTTCTTTCTTTTAGCCCACCTGCTGAGACCTGTCTCACTATTTCCTCTGCTTCCCCCCCGAAAAGGTCCTCATTTATTATCCTGCACAGTCTTGTACTTTCATTTTTTTCTTGTTCGCCTGCCTACTTTTTTGGAAAACAAGTTCATACAGGCTAGAAAATATTAATTGGCTGTTTTGGACTTTTAGCTGCCAGTGGATTCAGGGCAGCTGAAGTTTAATTGAAGTCAGGCTAAAAATAATGGCAATCACTGTTGGAACAATAACACTGTTGCATAATAGATGGGTTTTAAACGGTTTGATTAAAATTGTTGAAAACAGTCATCTGACAGCAAGCTGAGCCCCCCTGTTGCTAATAAATGTTTACAGTTTATCTCATACATACTGATTATCGGTTGAATATGGATCACTCACTGTGTAGCCAAGTCAGCTGTGCAAACCAACGCGAAGCCTTACAATCTCTCTTTTGAGCTACTACATTCCTTTTCAGTCTTGTCCCAGATTTCACTTCTCTTACCATTTTCTAGGAGTATGTTAGAGCATGCAAATAAGGATAGGACATAAATTAGGGCAGCAGCTGAACTGGAGTGTATTTAAATGTAGTGGCTGATCTGGTAGATGGTGGTTAGTGTGTTTTCTGAGATTCTGACCTTATGTCTGAGAAAGTCTTGACAAGTATGAACATGACTGCTACGTCCACTCTTTGAATGATGCATGATCTATGATAAAAAAAATTTTTAAAAATAAAAATACATAGTACAGATATGTATAGAAGTCACGCAAATTCCTCTCTATCCGAGCACCGTATTATGCAACTGAAGTGGTAGCTGAAGTTGATTTTATCACAAATAATGGAAAAGCATAAATTTGTTATCATTGGCTGTATTTGTAAAAGTTGTGGACAGAGACCTAGTGGCTGTTTAATCAAAGCACAATCAGCGCTTCAGGTACTACAACATGAGGTCAGACTCTTACTCTAGATGCATGCACAAAAACACTCCAACACCTGCGCACACACATACAAACACAGTTACACAGACAGTAAATTAGCCCAGTCAGCAGTGTTGACTGCGCGCTGTGGACCCATTTCATGTGTTGTAATCATCTCTGAGCACAGAAAGCATGAAAGCTGCAAAAAACAACGGCAAGAAAAGAACAAAAGTATTAGTGCTCATCTCTTTCATCTCTCCCCCCTTCATGTTTTATAGCTCTCCTTTTGTCATCATCCTTTTCCCATCCCGTCAAAGCAAGCTCACCTATTTCTCCACAGGACGTGACTCATTCCAAAGGTTGAGGAGTAATCTTCTCCTGCTGTGAATTCTTTTCTCTGTCCCTTCTCTTGAGCTCTTTACTGTTGCTTTGTTGCTGACCAGGACAAGTGTTTTTTTTTCCCTTCTGCCTCTCTGCTTTCTTTATCCACGCTTTCCTCCTCGCCTCCTCACCACCAGCTTTTGTCTCCCTTTCTCTCACTTTCTCTGCAGATTTCCAGCGCCCAAAAACTCCTCCTCCTTCTTCAGCTTGCGGCAGCCAGACTACATCTCCTACATGTCTCTGCCTGAGTTCGCTCTCTCTCTCTCTCTCTCTCCATACTCCCTCTCCCTGCGCTCTCCTGCTTTATACCCAGTTTACATTCACCCTCCTCCTCCTTCTCTCTATCTCGTCACTATGGAGACACTGAGCCTGTACCAAGACAAGCTTGTGCTCGTAGGGAGTCTAAGTTTATGTGTTTGTGTGGTGCATGAGTTGAAAGAGTTCATGAACAATGTAAATATTCAAAAAAATTAAAAAATATATTGTTAATAATAAAATGGGAGATAACTCCTGAAGCCAGGAGTATTTTTGCCTGCAATATCTATCTATATACACACTGATTATATCTTCATAGGGTCCAGTACGCATTTCTGTAAAGCATTTTGTAACAGTGGTTTTGTGGTTAGCTTAGCACAAAACACGGAAACAGCTGAAATATACATTTTTATAGCCTTTATGCCTCTGATCATCCTTTATGACAACTACGCAGAGGGAGATTTTATTTATCTTATTATTTTATTCTTTATAACACCCCCACTGAACTTGTTTAAGGCTTAAAGTTATGCATTTCTAGGAGCACGGGCACTTTGATGGGTGGATTAGGGGGAGCTAATTCAAGTCTCTAAACTGTACCCCTTGTTCATGATCGTGGTGTTGATAACTTTTGAGGAGCGTGTGGAACGCAATTATCTGACAAAAAGTATAACTTGCTTTGTGGTTAAATGAACTTCCAAGCATCCAAGAAGCCTATAGTTTGGTGAGTGAAATTCTAGTATTTAATTGGTCTATAGGGCCACTTACCCTATAACAGCTGGGATGGGCTTCAGCCCCCTGTGACCCTGAATTGGACAAGCGGAAGAAAATGGATGCATTGGTGCTAACCAAGCTAGCTAGTGTTAGCTTCTAGTCCAAATATGATCACTTCTGGCTCCAAAAAACATCTGGAGTTCACAAACAGTGGGTGACATTACAGTGGTTTTGTCCATTTTCTATAGGATATGGGCTCCCTCTTTTCAGTCTTTATGTCAAGCTAAACTTGAAAAATTATCTAACTAATTTTCCCCAAAACGTCAAACAATTCCTTGATTCCACAGAAAAACCACTCAGAGCCTCAAATCTGAGCTGTAACAAATTCAGAATAGTTGCAGTTTGACACAAAACACCTCCAAATCCTTTAAAATGGATTTAAATATATGCAATTACTGACCAAGAGTGAAATTATTACCGGAAAGGGGGGGGGGGGATCTCACTTCTACTTGACGCAAACAGGTATTATACAGTTTATGATCAGCTCAGCTGGGACAGTCAATCTGACCTTTCTGATTGATCAAACTTAATGTTGTCAACATAAAAATTAACTGGAACTTCAGATCCATGTCA
>VUQS01029119.1:43590-61852 GCA_015108495.1 Heterochromis multidens | reverse complement strand
TGTCACACACCAAAAAAAAAAAAAAAAACTTCCTCTCTGCAACTCTTTCATTTTAGTTTCTAGTTGCAGCTCTAGACAAGTTTAGACATTGGACAGGAAATGGCTAAGAGCACAGAAAATTCCCATTCATCCGATCATTATTACTCTTTTGCAATTTTCCTTTGGGCCTCACATACTTCAGAAGAATGGCATCACTGAGCAGGCTTTCGTAATATGCAAATATCTGCTATTTACAAAGTAATGAAACATTCTGAAATATGACTCACCTTCTCTTACAGAGTGGTCTTAGGTAATCCATAAACTGACTAGAGGTCAGAAGGACAACACTAGTCCATGTTGTTACTTTATATATTAAGCAAGTACATGTGTTTATGTCTGTGTTAAAGTGTCACATAAATGAAATCCAACCTACAACGCTTGACGTCATTCTAACTATTTCTGTCTTTACAAGGGAGGGATAAACCAAATAGAGTGCATGAGTCCCTCACATTGGCTTCTCTCTCAGAAAACACCAACAAACAACAGGTGAATCTTAAATCTGTACCTTGGGAAAAAATAGACAGACATAAGCATTTTTAACTCATTTAAAAGCAAATGGACCCCATGTAGTGACAAAATAAAGTCCCCTAAAGACCTCAGTAACCAAAAAATATGGAAAATTAAACCTCTATATAAGGGCTCAATACACAATTATAAAAACTGAAAGAATTTGCAATAGTGATACTAATGCGATATCAAGAAAAAATATCCAAAGAACCCCTAAACTGATTAACTAACTTTTTCAGGTGTGGGGAGTGCGTCCATAGATGGTATAAAACATGGACGTAGCTTCTAGGTTGGAAAAATGAAGCCAATGCGAAAGTGCCTTAAACCTGCATTCTATCTGAAGGCCTCCAGATGGCGATAGCTGTGGTTGCAAAAAGACTTCCAGTCGTATGGAAGTCTATGGGAAAACGGCTTTCTGTCTTGACCTCTGTAAACATTTTCCTGCTGAGTTTATGAGCTCAGTCACTTAGATTGGGTTAATAAAAAACACTGAATTTAAAAAAAAGAAGTCTATTTTGTAAATCTTGGTCATACTATGTTTCAAAATGGAGCATTATTTGTGGTGTGAAACCGCACATTCATTGACTGCGTATTTATGTATTTACTGTATTTATGACACATTTCCTATTACAAGTGTCACTTTTAATGACTACTAGTTAGTTTTTTCTTAAAAGGTGAGTTTCAAAGTTTATCCTTGAACTTAAATAACTATATAGACTTATATGACTTTAACTCATAGCTTAAAGGTTCTTGCATGCTAACAGTTGTTACTATGGTTGTATGTATTTGTCGCTGGATGTTAACCTCTTAAACCTTTAGAGGACTCTGATACTAGTTTTTCACTCAGCATATATTTGAAGGCAAGAATAGAGTAAAGCTAATCAGCTTACTGGTTTTACTAACCACAACGCAGGGGAGAAATAATTAGTAATGAGTGACTACATTTATCCTGGGCTTTATATAGACGAAAAAACACAACAGAATCAACACAACTCCTCAAAAGAGGAGTGGTAAACTCATCCCTGTTCCTACTAGCAGAATTAACAAGCGAAAATGTTTCCTGTGAAGAAGTAGTAGACCGGGAGATGCAGTGTTACAACAGATCTACCAACCACAGGTTCATGGGCCACTGAGGGGTCACGCATATTCTCTCCTGACACCTCCTACACGATCTACAGCACGGTGAGCACTATGACAGGAAGTTAAAAAAAAGACTCCAACTGAGGCTTGCAGGAGAGTGATATCAGCAGCAAGCAGGGACGGTGAAGTACACTGCAGTCCTGAGGCAAATCTGCCCACACAAAAATTAACACCAGCTACTACTCACTCCCTTTTCACACATACTGTATCCCTGCACATTTCAGCACGCCGGACGCAAATACACATATGAAAAACAAATGTTCTTCACAGGGTGCAGACATGAATTTTGGTGCGAGAACTTGTGAATTCGGGAGAGCTACCTACAAGGATGTATGTGGCACTTGCTTAATGCTTGTGTGTCTGTGTATGTTCTAGTTTATGAAGTATATGATCCGGCGGTGTCTAACGAAGGCAGGAACCATCTGGTGTTGGGATGTGAGACAATCTGTCCATTTGGAGAGGTGACAAAGAAGGTGATAAGCACAGAATAACAACACACACACAAACTATTTAGAACAGTGTCAGAAAAAAAAAGCAATCCAGCACACTCACACGAACATATTTCATTTCATTTATACCAAGTGCACAGTCTCTATGGTAACTAGTAGCCATCTTCTACAAGCTGTAGAAGAAAAGCTGAACTCTCATGACTCTCCTCAATTTATTTTAGACCCTTCATACAGTGTGCACACACTTAGTCACTTTAAGGTTTTCAGAAAACATTCCTAGCATATTGGGTGTACACTTACTGAAATTGCATGTTGTAAAAACTGAGGAGCATGCAGGGACAAGTCCAGCCCTGTGGGTGAATCTCACACACACACACACACACACACACACACAGATATACACCCACACACACACACCTACACGATATGAACATACACTAACAGGCCTTCACATGCAAAGGACGAGCATGAAGAGGCAAAAGCTTTTCCTCTGTACTGTACTTTACTATGGTAGGCCATGATGATATAGCATAAAATAATGAAAATCATTCAGAATGATGTTGCAATATCTTCCTGCATCTATTTAATACATATGGTTGCTTTAAGTTGGTGGTAGCCAACTTCGAGGACAGAAACATTCCCATATGTTAAGAGATGATAAACAAAATAAGTGCAATTATAATGGAGTGTTTCCACTTGGTGCTACTTTATACTCACAATTCACTTCATTTCACTACAGGGGGAAATAATGTAGTTTTTACTGATTTAGTGGAAGGTAAAATTGAGAATACATTAGTGCCATCTTCAGAGCATTGAGGCCCAGTCAAAACAATGCAGCTGCTTATCAAGCACCCATCTTGTGTATAATATTAGCAAGCAGTGGATGAGAGGGAAGTTGACTGCTGGCCTTCTGTATACGTTTATGTCCAGTTTGTTCAGAGGCTGCTTGATAAATTGCTATTTTTAGTCACAGTTCTTATAAATTTGGCACTGGCGATGTTGCTTTGGCTTCGGCTGAAACCTTTTGGAGAACAAAACAAAACAAACAAACCCAAGACTACATTCTTCTCACACATATAGCTCAAGGTTAGTTTATAAAACACGAGAAATCTTTCATGATTAGATTTTATAAGGTCATAAAAATTTCATACATATTGATATGACACTATGGTAATTAATCAGTAATAAGAATTAATTAATATGTAGGACATCTCTCTTCTTTTCCTGAGTAGAAGATTTTATATATTCTTCCTAAATTACTGCTACTGTCATTATGTTATATATTGTTATGTTATATAACTCTTTGGTTGAACTCTCCTCTTTGAACTTGTGACAAGAGGCTGTGAGTACACATACTTTTGCCTAAAATGTTCACAACACACCACAATGGTTATGGTTAGAAACTTCTGTTTTAGGCTATTGTGGGTCATTTTATAAATCCATGAGCAGAACTACTATTTAATTATTTTCTTACCACCAATTTTAATCTGATTATTTGATCTCAACTTTAACATATCACTATGGGAAGATGCACTAACTTGTATACAACGGTAGCTCTACTAGAAGAAGTCTTTTCATACCCAAAAGACCTTAAAGACTCAGTTTCCATCCTCTCTGAACATCAAGCAAACACATTTTCAGAACAATACACAGGTACGCTACACTTGTACACACATGCAGCCACCCTCCCCTGATATCAGGAGCCACTCATCCAGAAAACATTAAGGGAATCATTCCTTAAGGACCAGAAACTATCTGCACTCCACCGCCGTGAATGTGGCTTTCCAAAATGAAATCCATTTCTAATTGCTTCGCTGTGGGCTCTCAGAGGACTCACTTTAAATGAGAGCAATTTGGGGCCTTGACGCAGTTGTTTTGTACTTTCTTTCACCTCAATACCAGGTCTGACTCAAGCGAGGCAGCAGCGCCACCGTGTGGATTTTTAAAGGATGTGTCTGTATCTCACTGCACCGCAGGGAAATGAACACGCATATCAGGGTAGCCACGTAAATCACCAGGTAAAGCAGATAACAGTTATCAAATGCAGTCATTTTTACTGACATTGTTGCAGGTTTTTTCATGTTGTAGCCCCTCTTGATAAGACAGCTCCCCCAGACTTTAACAGAACAATCAAGACTTTTTTCTATTAGCATAATTTAATGAGCCTGACTGTATTGGTGTTGCAGCTGCACAACTAGGCTTTTTAAAGTTACATTAGATCCAGCTAAATAAGCTTTTCTCATAGCCTGGAAAGAGGAAGGATGATCACAGTAAATTATTCTTGAGACAGAAGACAGATTTTACCAGGAGACTTGTGTTATTAAAAGCAGGCTAATAGAGTTATAAAGTCTTCCCGTTATTGCACTCTGAAGTATCTGACAGAGCCCTCAAACTCAGTTTGGCTTTGGGGGAGAAATTATGGGTGCAAAGCAGCTTAAATGGCAGCTCCCCACAAATGCTCAAAAATCTCTGGGCTCTCTCACACGCAAAACACTCGCCTGACGTGAAGGAATCCAAGAAACCACTCATTTGGAAGGCTTTAACCACAAAATTTTGAACAGTCTTTTCACTCATTCTACTAAAAAAGGGTTAAACTGGTCCCATTAAGTAATTCATGAGTTGGTTTGGTGCTATAGGGGAAGCAATTTATCTGAGTGCGTTCTGTGGAATATGATTTGTTAAATTTGATCAGTGTAAGAAACTCCAATTATAAGCAGTGTGTGAAAACTTACTCTGCCAATTTTAATAATGAATTCCTCTAAATTATTAATATAAATTTCATATTCAAGTCTGATTTAATGAGTTTTCATTTCAGGTCTTTCAGACTTTTGACTCCTTTGTACTTTACTTTTTACTGAAGTGTCCCAACGTCACAGCCATAAATAATTGTACATACACCGCCTACATTAGCTGTAAGTACTCTTGCTGTCCTTTATGATGCAAGACTGACATTGTCTTGGTTCCTTCTGCTCTGACACGAATGTTGACATTAACTTGCATCTTATTACAGCTCCCTGTTATTTGGTCTTTTATCCTACGGGTCACTCAGTGTTATTAATACTCACATTGTTAACTCTAAAACAGAGTGGAGACTAACATTTTTATTGTATTGCCTTTGGTTTTATCTACAAATAATTGTTGTTGTTGCTGATGATTAGTTGTTGATAATTACTCTTTGGTTAAATAGTGCTTGATCATAAGTATGACAAGTTTGGCAGGTTGAAACTGAACCAAAAATAAACTTGCTTTAAAGACTTATTTGAATGTCTGACTTTTTTTGACCCATCGTACTTTCTTGTTGCAATATCAATGTATTCCCAAAACTCCACAGCTGTTTTCATCTTTATAGTTTTAAATTGGAATTAATGTGAGAGAGAAAAAGACACAAATGCTGAACTAATGACCTACATTATTCACTCAATATAAGTCAGTCAGTCAGTCAGTATGGATCCATACTTCCATGTTGTTTACACCAAATTCTGACACTACGATCCGAACATTGCAACAGAAATCGAAACCAGGCAACATTTTTCCAATCTTGTCCAATTTTAGTGTGAATTGGAGCCTTAGATTCCTGTTCTTAGCTATCAGAAATGGGACCCGATGTGGTTGTCTGCTGCTGTAGCCCATCTGCTTTAAGGTTCAGTGGGAAAATCCCAGTAGATCAGCAGTTTCTGAAATACTCAGACCAGTATGTCTGGCACCAACAACTGTGCCATGTTCAAAGTCACTTAAATCACCTTTCTTCCCCATTCTGATGCTCGGTTTGAACTTCAGCAGATCGTCCTGACCATGTCTACATGCACTAAGTTGCTGCCATGTGATTGGCTGGTTAGATATTTGTGTTAACGATGAGTTGAATAGGTATAGCTCATTAAGTGACCAGCAAATGTATCTTGACAATGTTTGACAAAGCCATAAGGTTAGATATAAATGTATGTTTTATTGCAATTATATATTTTTTTTATATTTTGTACTGGACAGTTTTATTATGACAGTATCTTTAATAATCCCTCATTCTCTGCATTTAACCAGTTCAAAGTAGTGCAGTGTGCAGCAGTCTCAACCCCCCCGGGACCAACTTCAGATTTAAGCCGATGCCTTTGTCAAGGACACAATGATGAGAATTAAACACTAACATACACAAGCAATAGCATTTTTTGATGTGAGAAGAAACCGTAGATCCCACAAGAAGCCTGAGGAAAGCACACAGAGAACATACTAAATCCACCAAATCTTGTACCAGTTAACAGTGCTAATCACTGAAACATCATGCTGTTGTTGTGTGGGACCAAAATACATGCCATTGTTTTATATCCTGTTCAAAAAAATGAAATGACAAGATCATTATGTCATTATGTGCAATGTATGTTGTTCTCTGTGTCAAACTGAGAGCTGGATTAAAGGAGCAATCTGTTAGATTTAAGTACATAGATTTTTTTTTTCTATTTTTTTGTGGGTGGGTGGAATCCTCTGTATATTTTCATGGTTGTTATAGATTTTATCACATGAATAACGAAAAAGAATAAAGAATAAACAAATGATATATTTAAAACTAAATTGTAAGAAGTCTGTATTATGTAGGAATTTGTCATTTTAACCATTTTTTGGTACCTTTTAAAAAAATATCTGCTTTGATAGGATGTTTGGTAAATTGCAAAATAGATGTGCAATAACTGAAATCGATAGAAAAATATAAATTATGGATATAATAATATAATAATAAGTCATAAAAGAATAGGATCATCTAGTAGTGCCACTCAGAGACTAAATCTAACAGTTAACTTGGACCAGGTATGATTTAGAAGACTCAATCTACTCCGATGATATAAACCCCAAATGCCACAGTTATTTTACACACACACACAAAATACTGCAGAGAGAGAGATGCACCTGCTCTCTGTCTGCAGTGTATTGTGCGTGAGTGTGGACCAGCAGGATTAAAAGGTGTTTTGAAATACTCCGCTAATCCCACAACAGCAGGACTCCACATATGTGCCCAATTGAAAGGACACACACGGACACACACACACACACACACCTATGCCCCCACCCACACACACTTGTATCCCATTTTAAAACACTTCAACAATGCTTCACACTCCTCCCCCATCTCCATGGACACCACTGCATCTGTTGCCCACGGTGATTATCTGGTGATTACATGAAAGCAATGTCCAGATTCGATTTTTAAAGATTAATTCTTTTCTCTTTTTTTCCCCTCTTTCTTTCTCTCTCTTTTCCCACTCCCCTAATTTCTCTTAAACCCGTATGTCCTTCCCAACATCACGTTATTTTAGTCTCCCACTACAATACATCTTTCTCTACACCATCTCCTGACAAGCACACACCTCTCTCAGGTACAGAAGTGACCTCTCCATGTCTCCAGAGACTACTTCAGTGACAGTGTGCTGCTGCAGTGCTGCGCAGTCCGTACAGCAGACACACACATACAGTCACTCCCAGTCAGATGTACTCACACGAGATCAATGACAAACGCTACACCCATGAGATAAGGCCAGCTTTACAATCTCTCTGCAGACTAGGCAAGGGTAACACTTGTTATTGGACCCATGACTTCATAAAGATCCTGCTAAGATGATTCCTTGGTATGTATTTTAGTAGATGCAGGGAAAATAATGTTTGAGTCTAGTAACTTGTGTTGAGTTTAAAAGCAGTTGTTTTTTCCACTAGTGATGCTCTGAAAATCAATGTTCCATTTAAGCTATAGTAAATGTTCCTTTTTGATCAAGTTCAAATTCAAGTTTGCAAAGTTTCCCCAGCCTTCATATATGCTGAGTTGTCCAGTAGCCTGCAGTTATCTTTTAAACTGTATGGATGTGCATGTTGGGAACTCAGAGCACAGACAGACTACTGAGTAGGCCTAAACCAAGATGCAAGAAGAGACTAGGTAACTGCAAGAGTCTCATTTTGAATTATGTGTTTTCAGGGCTTTCACAAACTCACAAAGCTCAGTCTGTTGAAGTGTATACCCCGCCATATTTAATTGATCGCCATCCTTTTAAACTGATGGGTTTCTATCTGCTTTTTAATACCAAATTTTTATTTTAATACGAAATCAAACTGCACAGTGACTGCAGATGCGAATTAATGTAAATTAGCCTCTTGGCTAAATCTGACTCATAAATCCTTTGTCTTGAACTTAAATACAAGTGTAAAGTAAAAAAATACCTCCTGGCACACTGTCTCGATGTTTCTGGGGTTTTTTTTTGGGGGGGGGGGGTTCGGTTTGTTTAGGGTTTTTTCCTAAATATATACAACCTATGTTAAATCCATTAAATGTGATATATAAAATTTGACACCAAAATGTACCACTAGACAATGGAGGCACACTTAAACACCATCTCTATTTTCCCTAAATTAGTAACATTATTTAGAGAATTATTTCTATGAAACATCCTATGAGTTGAGTTAAATGTCAGTTCATTTTAACAATGAGCTGATGTAATATGAAGAAAAGGAACTGACAATAAAACAAACAACTTCTTATTCTTTCAGCTGCTCTCTTTATGGGCGGCCACAGCGGATCAGCTGCCTCCATCCACTCTATTCCTTGCATCCTCTTCTGTCACATCAGCCCTCTACATTTTCCCTTTCACTACATCCATGAATCTTCTCTGTGGTCTTCCTCTTTTCCTCCTGCCTGGCAGCTCCATCTTTAATTTCTTTGTCCAATATATCCACTATCCAAACCTTACCTCTCTAACTTTGTCTCCAAACTACTCAACCTGAGCTATGCCTCTGATGTACTCATTTCTAACCCTGTCCATCCTGGTCCCTTCCAATCTTAGCTTCTCCAACTCTGCCACCTTCAGCTCCACCTCCTGTCTTTTTGCCACTGTCACTGTCTTCAAACCATATAATACATCATTGCAAGTCTCACACTTTACACTTATGTTATAAACCTTCCATTTCACTCTTGCTGCTCTCCTTCTGTCATTAATCACCCCTGACAATCATCTCCATCTACTCCACCCTCCCTGCACTCTATTCTTCACATAAACTAAAACCCAAAATAAAGCATGGGGTAAGCTTTTATACCAAACTAGGAAAATCACTTTATCCACACCTTGTTTCTTTCACAGTCATGTTGAATAAGTGATGCAACATCACCAAAGCATTGACACAAAGCTGGGGGTAGTACAGTCCAAAATAAAAGCATAACAATGCTTTATCATTAAGTTTCGTTTAATTGGAGCAAACAATCCTGGGCCGAATTGTGAAATGCAATTCGAGGTTTTATAGGGACATGCAGTACTTTTGGCTATACTGTGTACTTGGGCAGCCTCTAGTGGCTTCACAATGTGCTGCAATGCAGTTTCAGTTAATTCAGAAAATATTTTCATGCTATATAATATTCAAAATTCATATGAACAGGTCTAAAATTAATATGTATCCATGCATGTCAGACACTGATGCAAAAACATAAACATATAGGAATGTATTAACAGTTTAACTGTCTCACATATGCATCCAGATACACACACACACACACACACACACACACAGAAGTACAGCATGTGGGCGGTATCCCCGGCTCTATAAAACATCTTGCATCCCACATGCTTATATAACTCCCTCTCCACCTCCTCCAGCTGATCACTCATCACTTTATCCTCCGCAGGGAAGGAAAAACACCCCTTCTCACTCTCTCTCATTGAAATCAGCCAGGCAGGCACCCCCTGCAATCGGGCATGATTTCGTTACACTGGCAGCATCAAAGAAGCACATCACTCCAAAGAGATCAGCCTGCAGTAAATTGCATCTCCAAGTGAAGATTTTTTGTTGGTAAAAATTGAATCATAAATCTGGACTACCTGTGACAACACAGGAATTCAAATGTCAAACCTTCTCGTCATCCACCCTTACTAATATTTACAGAAAGAGAGAATTCAACATTCAGTAGCTACTTGTGTTTTGAGTTACTGCAGATATCAGAAGGTTATGATATAACAGCAAAAAATGCACCACTCTCCTTTTTGTATGCTCAGCACACATTGCACAGTAATGAGAAGAAATGCCTGATGGGCATTCTTCACAGTATGGCCTTTGCATTGACTTCAGCCTTGTTCTTGAGTAAGAAGCCACAGGACTAAGCTTGCATGGCTACTGAAGTACGGCTCTCCGGTGCTGTATATATTGAGTAGGAGATACAAATTCACTCTGTCACCAAGGTGAAAGATGAGGACAAGAACCAGCAAGCATTCAGTTCACAAAGCACCAGTTCAGTCAGAAGACCTATAAATAAAAGGAGATTGTGGTTTCCTTCTGCGGTAATTTGTATTAATAGTATAGCTCTGTTCTGGGACCTCCACTCCCTTCATTGAGCATACACAGTAAGCCACAGGTAGGAAGAGTGGCCAAAAGATAAAACACAGAAAAGAGCTGATGTAAGTGACAACAGATATGACATCAGTTATATCAGACAGCATGAAAGGAGAAGCTAGGGGGTGGGTGGGGCCTTGATCAATGGTCATGACAATTTGCATATTAATGATCATGAAACTGACCTCACGGCCCATTGTTAATCAGTGCTGCTAGTTTTGGTCATTATACAAATGCACTGTTTATAAGGTTGGGGAAACCTGCAGTCAGCTGAGACTGAAGAAATCACTTAGATGAGTGACGAAACATCTCTCCCACTGAAAACGCTATGTCCAGATGAACAGATTCAGCTTTCTGGGATTGGTTGAGGCAGTTTTACCTGGCAAGTGTATTTATACCTGTCTTGTTTGAACATATTTGTATGGGTTTCTCCACAAATTTCTTAAAAGAGAAGCAGCCAATGCATTCATAACTCCCCTACATTGCCCATTTGTGTGATCCTTTAAGACTGGTCTCAAATTTATGGTTTCAATTAAAAAAAAAAAAGCTCAGAAATTCCCTTAAACAGCTGAGCATTGCTGTTTTTAGCAAAATTTCCTGGATGAAATGGTGGACTCACTGGCACTATTTTCAGCTGTGGATTGATTTTTGTTGTTTTTCTGTACTCTAGTGAGTATTTATGGCCACAGAAATGTAATGTGGAATTGACTCAAAGTAAACTACAGTGCTCACGCACATATCACCCAGTGGCTAAATTAGGTTTTGGCTCCCCATGTAATCCTGTGTCCTTTCATTAGATTTTATCTTGTATTGTGGCTATTTTTAGCACTGTAGAAGGAGGTGACAAAAGATCTGACACTTACATTGATGAGCTCGATCTCCCAGATCTTTTTGACCAGCTCCATGGAGGTGTAACCATTGATGAGGAAAGACTTGGTGTAGTCACCGAGCTCCAAAGACTCCAGCCACTCTGCCACTGATGTGGGGTTGTTGCCATCGTATCCGATAGGTCTCACCTTAGGTACACACAGAACAGAGAAAAGGAATTAAGGGGGAAGTTCATCTTTCGAGTTCACTTTTTATTACTTTTCTGTAGTTCTGTTTGTTTTCCCTGCATGCTCTTGTAAATATCATGAGGCTGTGAGCACAGTGGATGTGTTATCTTTCTTCCCATTTGCCACGCTTTAGACCTGGAGCTTTATTGCATAAAAACAGCTGCTATCTGAAGCAAGATCTGGTGCAACTGCTAACTGCCTACATACCTATGTCTAATTTATCTAATTTATATTTTATTACTGTGCCACGATTTTTTTAAAGATTCATTCCATATTAAAGGCTTTCCTCAGTCCAACTGTTTAGAAGGTTCATAAAAAGACACCAAAAACAGACTCACTGCTTACACTGAGACACTTTGAGTGTAGCAGATAATACATAATTCATTCACTTTTCTTTTGACAGTCAAAACCGCTTCAGAGAGTTGATGTTGCTTCAAACAAGCATCCCACAACCTCCACCTTAAGTTGAGCATGTGTTCGCCTACATGTGTCTGCACAAGTGTGTGTGTGTGAGAGAGGGCAGACAAAAGTTAAAAGGTTCCATCTCTTACAGTGTTTTGAAAAGTTTATTGGGGATGAGAGGAGGAAAATGCTGACCGGAGATCAAAGTTCTCTTTGGAGTCTCTATGAAGCCTGCTTATCTCCGAGCTCAGACTCTCCCCTTTCTTTTAGCTCTCTGTTGCCGACTCCTTTCTTCTGCTCTCACTGTGTGCAGTTGGGCACCTTTGATCTTACACACTTACACTCACTCTTGCACACTTACACAGAAGTATTTGACCTTGCTAACATATAGCAGCAGCCAGTAAAATGTTTCCTTTAAATCTGTATATTTTTCCTATTTTGGCAATTTCTCCTTTTTTAATCAACTTCTGGTCTCTTTTCTGCAAAAAATGTCAGTTCAAAGTGTGTCGATATGTTTTTATTGAGTGCATTTTCCAGATGCGAGAAGGTATGGATTTAGCAGTTTCTCGCATCATTTAATTTTATGTGCTTTCAAAGCTGTGATAATGTGGCTTGATGCACCTTTCTCTGAATGCCTCTACTTGGCATCCTGTTCAAGTGTTCAGCAGAACATGCAGAGAGAAACCCAGCCACCCACAGAGAGTTATATCACACGGAAACACAGATGTAGCAGAAGATTTGCTGAATTTTATATTAAACAAAAAGGACTGAGTGCAGACCAGCTCAAGATTCTCTCCTTGAATTGCTCATGAATTTATATAACTTCATTGAGATGGATGCTGCAATAAACCCAGTCCAGACTGACTAAATTATCCACTTTGCAGATTCTGTGATATTCTTGTGAGAGTGTGTTTGTTATTTGCAGCACTGACCCTGGGCAAGAGCCGAATGGCCTGAAGGAGACGTTGTCTGTGGGCCGAGTTGAGGATTCCAATTTCCAGCAGGTCCTGGTCCTCCACCACATTGCTGCCCTGTAAAGCACCAAATAACCCACAGGTTTAGTAAAAAGGCTACAGCGAGAACCAACAAGGCTCTACTACAGATAGATTCTTTGGCAAAATAACAATACAACAGCCATTTCTCCAATATCTTTTCAGTTTGAAACACTTCACTTCTGGTACTTATAGCCTGACCCCGTTTATCACTGCTCCTGATAAAAGTTTGCAATATCAGCAGCTTTTATGTTCAGTGCATTGGCAATGCACCACAACTCATTATTCTAACATAAATACAATGCGGTTTTCACACATGCACTGCAGCCCTGAATTTTATAGACATTACCTGATGGAGCTGCATGCAAGCGCAGAAATGTCCACATCTATCGGATGTGACATTGGGTGGTCTTTACTCTGCCAGCTTCCTAGTGCAAAGTCTGTGTAATGTCAACTTGTCAACTTGCATGTAATTTTCTAGTAAATACCCAACAAGCCAGTCAGTCAAGTGTCTGCCTCCTGCATGCTTTACCCAAGCAGCTGCCTCACTTGAAGAAAAACGTAGTATTTCCATTAGTAAGAAAGCATCTGAAGCGGACTATCTCTTGCTATTTGTTGCATGTGAAAAAGAGTAATTTTGGACATCTCCCAATACTGTACGGCATTCATGTTTGAAAACGGCTTATTCCTGTGCAAGTTTGAGCTACAAATCAGCTACTTTAAATCTATGCTGTGTTTAGTTTCAGATATTTGGATTTTCCTCCTGTTCCATATAACACTGTTATCTATGGAAGCTTGTTGCTTAAGCTAAGTTGAAATTTCAAGTTATCATCTCAAAATTTTGACATAAAAACTCAAATTTTCAAGTTATTTTCTCATTTTTTAGTTATTTTCTAAGAAGTGTGAGGTAGTAAGTCACAATCTTGAGATACCTAACTTGAGATTTTGATAACCCAAAATTTAGGGATTGCAAAAAATGTTTTGTTTTTCAATGGTGGGAAAAAAAAATTAAAAATTGCACCACCTGGTTCCAGTTTTCTCTTCCTTTCAGTAAGTAACGGAATCCTATTTGCAAACTCATCAAGGTTTCTTAAGTTTTGTAACTGATCAGAGTGAACACTGAATGTGCATTTGGTTTAATTATGTAATGTATGTAATGCAGGTACAATTTGAATTTAAAAATCTCAGTACCATGTTATTTATAATAGATATAAGTTAGAATACTTAAAAACATGTAAACCCACTGGTACGTGTCTCTTTGAATCATCACACCTAGACCTAAATTTGCAGTCTTTTATCGATACTGCTATCTCGTTCCCCCTTCTTTTCTACATTGACATGAGAATGTTTTAACAACAGATTTGTAACAAGATAGCAATATAAAGGTACTGTGCTTTTATGCAGATTTTTATTACTTGGGAAATTAATACACTATTAAGAAAGCTCATACCAATGGTAATTGTATAGTTGCTGTAGTGTACCTTTCAAAGCAGTTTCTTTCAGACCTTAACATTAATACATCCAGTTCATTTCTCAAACAGCATTTCGTGAAAATTTCTAAGCTGTGAAGAAAAAATATCATAAGAAACACAACTAAGAAAAATAGGAAACAAGCTGGATTTTCTATAACCAACAGAGGATGGTAGATACTTGTATGATGGTCTTTTTTGAGACTAACAAGAGCCTATATGGGTATCATACAGCCTCACCTTTAATTAATCCAATGGGAAGCCATAAGAGAGCTATCAGTCATTCTCCCGCTAGAGAGACAGAGAGGGAGTCTTCATGCAGACAGATAATTACAGGAAAGAAGAGATGCGGTGTGCAGGCAGGCAGACAGCTGTAGCACCGAGAAGCAGCGAGTCAGCCAGAAATATGGTCAGAAATACAGATTGTGACAGAAGTGAAAAGTAAAGAAAGGTAATCACCAAAATAATGGCAAAGAAATTGGGAGAGGAGAGGGACTGTGTAACCAGCCTGCAGGCAGTCTCAGGGCCATCCATACACTTACAGCACACATGCACAGTACTCACACTGTGGTAGAAGGACTGAAGGATTACACTTGTCATTCCCTCCACATCTCCTTTTTGTCAAACTAATAACAGCTAACTAATAACATAGAAGATAAGAAGGAAAAAGAACACAGGCAGATACCAGATATCTGCTGTTTTCCTCCATCTTATTTCATTTCTGTGCAGAGATCGACTCTGGGAACACTGTGCCCTCGAAAAGGACATTTTGCTCCCTGGCTGTGACATTTTCATTCTAGGTATGCGACTGCTGCAGTTTAGTTTTCACTGCAGCTTCCTGAAGAGTTTCTGCAGTCATGCATGAAACATGCGGCTCTTTATGGCTCTCTTACGCAGATTCCTATGCCAGTCTGCGTCCAGCTGTGTATCTGCTAATTGCATCTGCTTGTATTTGCATTAAAGAAGGAGGCAGTGTTCTAGATGCTGAATTTTAAATGGCTTCCCAGAAAAAGTGCTGCACAGTGACTACTGCAGCGTTCAGGTCTGTATATGCTAAAGTGAATTTGACTGTATGTTAGACATTTACACGCTATCCAACAGCTTTGAACAGGTGCAGCGTAAAAAAGAATCTGGCAAGGAAGGAAATATTAAACATGAAAGAAAAGTGGAGCGAAATGTGAGAGGCTGTATTAATGAAATGAGGAAGCCATGCTGGAGTTAGAACTAAAAGATCAATGTCTGTGATTCAAGAGCCTTGAATCCTTTGGTGTGGCAGCTGAGCTTCTGTTGTGAACTTGTATAATGTATATTAGGGGCTTTAGTGAGTTAAATAACAGGTGGGTGCCATTTTGTAAGTTGCATTAAAAGACACTCTGGAGTTGGCTGTTCAGTTTTAAGCCAGCTTTCCACCTCTACAATTGCTAAATAGGACCACATCCCGAATTCCAACTCCAAGCTTCAAAAAGCCTTACTAAATGACAATAAACCACAGTAACTCAGCCACGAAGCAGCAGACCATGTAAAGTTACAGCGCGAGGTCGCTGTGTGCTGAGGCGCATATTGCGTAAAAGTTGCCAACGCTCTGCTGACTCAATAACCTCACTTCACATTAGCACAAAAACTATACGCCAGCAGCTTCATGGCATAGAGGTCCATGGTTGAGGAGCTCCTGCAGATGTAATGTGTAGGTGGTATAATTCTGTTAAACAAAAATGCATATTTTATTGAGAAATTGTGAAGTTATGATGTTTTGTTTTTGCCTCAATAAAATTAAATGTGAATGAAAGGAAGGCTTTACACTTACAATCCCTCTTATTCACTGTAACACTAAAATAAAAAAAAAGTACATTAATGACCATGGGCAAAAACAAGGGGCATAAATGTATTTGATTTTTTTAACATTATACATTCAGTATGGAATATCAGTAGATCACTAAAGAATTTTGAAAAATGGGATGTACTTGGGACCTAACAAAGAACAGTAGGCTTTATTAAAATATCCTTTTTTCAAACTGCTAAGTAAAAGACTACAAGACTTCTTTTAAAGCTTTTAAAAGTAAGTTTTGCCATTTTATCCCAAATAAATCCAGTACTGAATTCACTTATTTAATCTGAATACTTCCAAATCTCTGAGTGAACCTACTTCTGCTGTGTGTTCAACCTTTGACAGATCAAGATGAAACTGTAGTTACAGCCTGATTTTTTTTTTTTTTTTTTTTTAATATAAAAGATATTCTAATTCCTGAAAATGACGTAATGTGATTAGTTGAAGGACTCAGAGCCTTGGAAAGCCCACATTATATTAAAAAAAAACGCCCATTAAAACTGAGTGATGTGGCTCCAGGCCTTACAGTAAAACTTTCCCAGGGCTCCACCAGCCTGTCTCTGTACCTGCCTGTGAAAACTGACGCAGCAGATGATTGGTCTTATTCTGTGCCTAAACTTATGGCTTCCACAATCTTTTCACCAACTTGTACACTGGGACCTCTATGAGAAGAGTGCAGTTCATAGATCAACTCCCAGGCTGATTAATAGAGCGCAGAGCGGAGCTGGTGTTGGAACCACAATGCTACAACTTCACAGCAGAGTAATGACTCAGAGAGTTGGAGCGGAGTAGATTGTGTGTGGGGGGGGGTATTCAAAGGCATGACTAATTGCTCCCTATTGGGCTCCTGATGCAGAGAGATGGGGTTCCTTAATGTTTGTTCTTTCTCTCCCCAAACCTATTTTGTCCTGTTTCTCTTTGTCTTAACATTATGCTTGCCCTACAGTATGTCTGCCACTTCTAAGTGCACGTGATGGATCATGGGATGAATTATCACATGAATACATCAACACAACTACAGTTAGCAGAAATAAGTGAAACCAACTAATGACGGTGTTTTTTGGCAGTGCTATTCCTCCTTTTGCTTCTACTGTTTATCTCATATTCTGGAGGTAAACATAGTTTTTGTATTATAAATTGATATGCAGGACTGGTATGAGCTCTAACAATCCATTATGCTGGTGACTGGAGGTTTTTAGCATCCACAGAGTTGATACAATTGCCATGGCCTGCAGTTATTTTGTGATACCTAGACCACACCGTTTAACAACTGTGCCAGAGAGGACAAAATCTCTAAATGCAGAATTTAAAATTCATGTGCAGTAGCAGGGGGTTGAGGCTGAGATTAGAGATGGAGCAGAAAGTGATAGTAGTGACGACCATTATCGGCACCAACAGGCCTGGGCGTGTGCTACAAATCATGCTTGGTCTACTGTGTCTCTTTGCTCTTCCCTGTTCTTTTCATGTCTGTGTTCATCCCTCAGCCCTTCTCTCTCATTCCTTTGTCATTCTCCATTGCTCTGCTTTCAGAAGCTTTCCTCTTTTCTCATTATTGTGTTGCCTCTCTCTTACTTACTATTCAAACCCTCTCTTCTCTGTCCTCGCTTGCACTTTTAGTCTATAATTCATATTCCTTTTGGTTTCTTTACAAAAGTTGTTGGTCTTAGATTTATCATCTTCTCCTATGTGAAGAAGCAGTGACTTTAGTTTCTACAACTTTGTGGCAGTTTGAAGAATTTCTGTTCCAGAATAAATCCCTTCATAAGCAGTATTAAATGTAACCACCTTATAAAATATGGATGCTGAAATTGTGTTATTTCTAATGTTGTTTCCTAACTTCCCTTTGAGGAGAAGCTCTGGTCAAATTAATTTCACTAGCTTTGCAGCCTTTTTTTTTTTTTTTTTTTTTTAATTTTTTTTTTTTTTTTTTTTTATTTTTTTTTATAATTTTTTTTTTTTTTTTTTTTTTTAATTTTAAGAAAAAAAAAATTTTTTTAAAAAATTTATTTTTTTTTTTTTTTTTTTTTTATTTAATTTT
>VUQS01029119.1:12649-43392 GCA_015108495.1 Heterochromis multidens | reverse complement strand
TGCTGTTTCTTTATTATAAGCTCTATCATAATGCTTTACCTCTTCATGTCTTTCACTGCAGCCTCATTCTTCTGCAGCTGTGTAAAAGTCTTTTATTCTTCTTTTATTTCACTGTGTTAAATTAAACTAAATAAAAAGCATTATGAATTAAGGAGGTTTTACTGCACACGACATTCTTTTGTATTAGTGTGTGTATCTCAGTGTCTCTACAATCCATGGAGAACCAGTTTATGTGGCACTTACTAGAAAATTTCTAGTATTTTCTATCACAACTGAGCTTAAATAAATAAATAAATAGATCAGCCTCCTTCACTCTCTTCCATTCATTTATTTATATTCTGGCCAAATATCTGTGCTGGCATGCAGTGTGTGTGTGTGTGTGTGTGTGTGTGTGTGTGTGTGTGTGTGTTTGTGTGTGTGTGTGTGTGTGTATGTTTGATTGTAATGAGTGTTAGCTGGGACAATGTGACTGCAGTCAGAGGACTAAACAAGAAGAATGAGCTTCTTGCTCCAGTGATGCCATAAATATGATGTAGCTTTGCTTTTAATTCTTCTCTCACTAGATGCATTTGCATCTTAGAAGTCCCTGTTTTAGTTCCACAGTTTACAACTTGACCACTTAGGCTCCCTGCGGTCATCGGCATAACTTTCAGACCCAGGAGGCAGCTATTTTGAGTAAGAAAGCCCAGATACACCCGCTGTACATTACCTGCACAGCAGCAAAAAGCAACTGGGTAATGTATGCAGATGAGCGCCTAAAAAAAGCTCTTTTAAAAAAGGTAGGAGAAAAAACAGATCAGAGGAGGTAAACAGAAAATAACTACATACATTTGCCAGGTGGCCAGTATCTGAAAATCTATTCAAATATATGCTCTTGTTACACCCTGTCTGCCTCCTGTACTGGGGTCCAGTATCTGTTATAAAAAATTTAACCAGCCCTATGTTTTGAAGTGTAGCACATTCATAGAAGAAGCCACCCCATGCTGCTAGGACTACAGCAGATGTAGCATGTGTTGTGCTTAATTTCTGTTGCAAGAAATTTGGTACAATTCCAGCTGATAATTTTTAGCAGAGGTTTAATAAATCAGTGTCATTGGCTCATTGTTGTAAGGATGTTATTTACTCTCTATTTGACAGTCTTGATTAGGTGAAAGTAAACTGTCATTACTTTCCGACATTCTTTCAAAACTCCCTCTGGATGGGTGATAAGGATAGGGAACCTTACTAGTTTTGCTGCTGTTACTGATCAGTGTGTGGTTGTAACACTTTACTGTGTTCACATTACTGTACTCTTACTTGCATTACACAAGTTCTTTAATTATCTAAGTGATCAACAGAAAGAAGTAAAAGGTGCATTTGCCCTTGTAAAAAGGACAAAAACACCAGAGCAGTCTGCAGCTTTTGAGGAGAAAAGACATGCAAGAAAAGACATGAATGTAAGAGTAAAGGGAGAAAACTATGCAGGGTGCAAACACAACATGAAACCTCTCCAAACTCCTGCTAAGGCAACTTGCTAACATAAAGCTGGCAGTACAAGACATTTGGACCCAAAGTGATTTTTAGGGTTAACAAAACTAGAGATGAACAATCTTGTAGCATCATGCTGCATCATATGAAGTGCACTTTGGGGTGGTTTTCACCAACTTTGCTGTTTGCTCTAATACTTCAATACTAAAACAAAGACTTGGGGTATGTCCTTAACATTAGAACAGAGATTTGTACTGATATGTGGACATGAAAGGTTTAATGTTTATTACCTGGTATGACTGACAGTTCATTTTACGTTACGCTGCAGAATAACACAAAAGCTGTGGAACGTATAGAAGAATTAAATAAGTAATGCATTGTTTTTATAAAAAAAAAGGAATGAGCAATGTGTAGAACGATTCCAACACTGAGGTAGTTTTTCAGATGGAAGCGACAGACGATAGCCTTGGGACTAAGAGGTTAAGCTACCAAACAAATATCTTAATGAAGAATCGTTTAGTAGCTCATTCAGCAAATCAAAGTGCAAGAGAAGGCATGAGGGTCTGTTTAGACAGAAACAGAAATAGGAAGTTAATGTGAGTCAGTGGAGCACATAAATTCAGCTCCTCTGTCTGTCCGTCTACTCTCACATGTGTCTCTGTCTTTAAATGTTCCATACATAAACAGTCATTAAAATGGATGTGTTAGTCTCCATCCAGTGCCCTTCGTATAAAATGCTGTGTCCATAACGACCGCTCTACTCCTTGCTATTTGTCCATCAATCCAACAGCACTTGTCCTCTACTGGGTGGTTAAGTTGACTGGACACGCCCATGCTCATGACCCCCATTAGCAGCAAATGATAATGGTAGATTAGAATGGTCCATACCTAAACACTATTCATGTCTATATACATGTATATATCCCTGCACACCACATGGGGCCATTATACACTGACACAGATCAAACTCGAGGGCAAATTAATTTGCAAACCAATCAGCTGCACAAATGAACTGGCCTTCAAACGGGGAAAAAAAGCTTTTATTTTCTAATATGCTGCGTTGTGGTTTGAGTCCTCTATGCGACTCGATTCCCCATACTGAGTGAAATGAATTTGACACAAAGCTCTCCTTCAAGAATCCAGTCAACAATAAAAAGGGCTGCTAGAAATACCAACATAATGCCTGAAGCCTGTGCCTCAATGGCATTAATATCAGTTTGTGGTGGACACTGATTTTTTCCCCCCTAGGTCGAAAAACATTAACAGCCTTCTTGTTTAGTCATGAACGATAAAAAGCAGTTACAAACTCCACTCAGCATGGGGGACACCAGCGAAACTTTAAGACCCGGAGAAAAGCACCACTTACAAAAGAGACTTTGAAGTTACTCTGATGTTTGCAAGGCAGTTCAATATTAATTGTATCTAAAGGCGTTTCAGAGGAGACGGCTGAGCTATTGAGAATAATATTTAAAGAGGGGTGGGAGAATGGAGGGGGTAATGCCAGGAAAACAGATAATCCCAGAGTCTCTCAGAAACAGTGTTAACGACTCAAAACTAGGTGCAAATGAGAGTAATACAGATACATAAATGGTGGTGCACACCTACGGGCATTTTAAACAGAGAAAACACATGTGAGCTAAAGAAAAACTGCTTATGTGAACAGTCTATGTGTGACGTTAACAGTTGCCTGGACACTAACAGCTGGTGCAGTGACTCCTACCTTCTGCTCATTAACTTACCAAAGGAGGGTGTAAACAGAAAAATAATGTTATGTTTCGCAGGCATCCATGAAACTCAATTCATTATAAGAAAATGGATTTATATAAAATTCCAATTAAAATTAGAAGTTGTGCTGAAACTCCAGATGGTAGGTTGGTTTAGTTAAATTCCTCCACTTATTGAAAGAAAGTTAGAGATATTAGCTCTGAATTAATCTAAATGTCAATAAAAATTTAAATGTGTTTTATATTTCGTGCTTTATCAGCAAATATTATCCGCTATCTTGCTATCATCACAGCACTGAGGCCGTTTCTGCTCCTTACACTCCAATTCTATTCTAATGAATGGCTCAAGTACACAAGCCAACAACAGTACTGTTTCAGTCACCCTGACAAAGTAATAGCGAGACTGTTGAGCACATTTTGTGGATACAGTAAAGTGCGCCATGTTTTAACTCTGAACATACTTGCACTAAAGTCCCTACTGATCTACAACTTGGATTAACTTTTGAGAATGGCTAACTAGAACAAACTAAGAAGTTCTCTAAAATTGCATGTGTACTTCAGTCATGCCAGTTTAAGTAATTTTTGAATTTCTGTCTTTCTCCGTCCCGATACTGTACTTGTGGTTTCTAGGAAGTCAGAGCCTTCAGTTATCTGGCTCCTGTCCAGTGGGTTCAGGAGATGGGCACCCTTTCTACTTGTAATGCTGAAAACTTTCCTTTTTGATCAAGCTTATATTTAAGGATGAATCTGTTGACCCTCAACCATGCCTTAGATATGCTGTGATACACTTAGACTGCTAAGGGACCTCCAATTATGCACGTTTTCACTCTGCATGGGTTTATATGCCACTATTGCATGTCTTTAACTTTTGCCTCCTCCTCTTGATCTCTAATGGACATAACTTCTCTATCACAAGCTTTAACTGTATTAAAATGTAGGCTAATAAATTGCATATTTTAAAGACAGTGCACTGTAATTATCACCATGTTTAATGCTTTATCTTAGACAACCCAGATATACCTAATGCTTAAAAGCAATTCATCTGTATTAAATACTTTAACCACAAGATAAACTGTGACCACGTGTGGGAGAAACACACAACAGAGAGATGGTGTGATTTCATCTTGTTGCCAGGGTAACTAAAGGAACAGATGCAGGTCACACAGAGTGTAGGACCAGAACGCTCACATAGGCTTACATGCATCCATAAATACATATTCAGATCCATGCATACACTGTTAGTTGACCTGATGTCAGAAACATCAACATTTATCTGCATTTTCTCTTCTGGATGTCAAGAAGTCAGAAAGAAATAGGAGGCTGTAACTCAACTAGTATTAGAGAACTGGATAAACCCCCAAACACCTTATAATCTGCCATTTTTCAGATATCAGGCCCCCTCCTCCCCAACAGTAATAATAATCTCCAACTCGAGAGAAACTCATCCAGTCAGCATCTCTCTGCTTTGTCTTCGATCTTTCTGCTTCTGCTGCAGTTTTTCTTGATTTAGCGTCATCGCTTCTCTTCTGCCTTCCCTCCTTGTCTTCATTTCCTACTTTACTGCTCACCCCTCCCCTTTCCCGTGGATATCAGTCCCACTAATACACACATGCAACATCAAAAGAATGTCCGAAATGACCCAGCGAGTTTCTCTTCCTACGTCACCGGTTAAGAAGGGACCATTGCATAAACTAGAGGAGACGATCAGTTTGCATCCCAATCCATAGGCTACAGGTGGTTGTGCGCACAGTGTTTCCTCTGTGTGCAAGTATATGTGTGCAAAAACCATAAAACAACTGTGATTTCAGCATGCAATTTTTTTGCAGTATGAGCATATATGTCTGCAGCATGATGCTGGAGCTGGATTTCTTTGCTGTGGTAGAAATGTGGTGTAGGATTTCTGTGCGTAGGAGGACCTCACATGGCATCAGATGGGAGAGGCAGCAATGATGGGAAGGAAAGAATGAGAGAAAGAGAGAGAATATGATACAAAAAGGAGGAAATTCAATAAATAAAGTCAATAAAGTGTGATAGCGAACACATGCTGGTCATGCAAATCCCTGCATAGAAAACAATGAGATGATGAGCTAGAGGAGCAGAGAAAGCTTAAAGAAGCTCGTTCTTTTTCCCCAAAACACACTGAAAACACTCACCATAAACTGGACGTTGTCAAATCCATTGGCCAGCAGGTGGTTCTCGTACTGGACCAGGCCGATGGAGTCTAGCCACTGGCCCACAGACTGCAGCGGGCAGCGGGGACCTATGAGGGGGTGGAGGGGCAAACGCTTCAGTAGGGAGTAGCCATCCACGCGGTAGCAGCGGCAGTCCGGCTGAGACAGCTGGCACTGCCACATCATGTTGTGGCGGGCAAAGTGGCTGTCGAAAGAGCCCGCCATGCTTTTGAAGAGTCTTTTGGCAAGGCAGCAAGAAGACAAAGATGAAGGGAGGGCAGGTAGAGGGGGGAAAGGGGGGAAGAAAAGGAGGCTAGGCAAGGGGCATTGTGAGTATGGAGGGGGTCAGCATGCAAGGGTGCAAGCAGGTAAAAGTGGAGGTTAAGGCGTCCAGATGCTTCTTTCTCTGAATCCAGCCGGAGGAAAGATGGAAAGGGGCTGAGGGCTGAAGTTGTATCCAGAAAAAAGCTTCTGTCATGGAGGTTAAATCCTGCCAGAAATGGGTGATGGATAAGACTGGAGGTATAGATCCGCAAGCAAAAGCGACTGTGTGTTTGTCGTGCACAGCACAGCAGCCGCTTTCTTTTCAGCTGTTGCGCTCGCTTGGCTGCTCCCCGGAGCTCGTGCGTGTGTGTGTTCACGCAAGTGTGTGTGTGAGAGAGAGAGAAAAAGAGAGAGAGCTGCCCGCGTTGTAGATTTCTCTTTATCAAGTACTCCCACTCTCATCTGTATGCTTCTGCAGCCTCTCTCTCTGTCTCTCTCTCTTTTCTGAGAGCACTGCTTTCCTTCTTCGTTCCCTCACTCTCTCAGCTTCGCTCTCTCTCTCTCGCTCACTTTCCTCTGTCTACCTCCAGTCTCTGTCTTCTCTCAGTGTCGATCATCACCCTGCTCTCTCTGCCGCTCTACATATATCTGGCTCGCACTGCTGATAATAGTCATTGCAACATCTTCAGCTTCTTTGTCTGCAAACTGAGCTGCCTACCGCTCATACCAACACCATGCTGACTGTATCCATGCAGCCATAAATATACACACACGTTTGTCTGTGTGTGTGTGTGTGTGTGTGTGGTGCTTTGTATATGTTGATGGGGGGGAAAAAACTGGTGTGGCATAAACTGGATTTCTCTCTGTGGTAACCATGGATAAAAGCAGCTTTGCATTCACAAATGAAAAGAGAGAGAGAGAGAGAGAGAGAGAGAGAGAGAGAGAGAGGATCAGGAGGTGGAGGATGGGGGAGTTAATACAGGGAGAGGGGGATGAATGCAGTAAATAGAGATGACTAGTGGAGAATTCAAGGTATGCAGGTGAGGAAACTGGCAAAAACAGGGGTTTTATGTGCACAAAAAAAGTTACATTTTTCATGTAAGAATCAGGCAAAATCTCACATCACTTACACAACCACCCACATGCTAATCAGATAAATCCTTAAAATAACAACGGCAGTCTTAATTTCATAGTTTTGGCCATCATTTCCATCAACAATATAAAAAAAGCTTTTTAGCTGACAATGAAGCAGGAAGTCGGTTATTAAAATGTTAAAATTTCCTTGCAACTCCACCCCTTTCAAACATCCCATAAAAATTACAACCTATATGATTTTAAAAATCCAAAAAGGTAAAATGCAAGTTTAATGCAAGCTTCTTGCCTGCACTGGTATCCTGTCTTTTTTTCCCACCATTATTTCTAGATTTACTGCATGGCCATGTGGGGGGTCTCTGTTCTGTTTTCTATAATTGGTCTAGCTGGCAGGGTCAATGCCTCGGTTCGAGTTATGTGGGAGCCAGTGGGAGCTGAGCTCCTATAAGAAAGGATCTGAACAGTATCTGTGGCGGTTGCGAATTCATTACTAATAACCATTATTTCAATCACAAATAATGTGTTTTTAATGTGAGCATAAACACATTATGTTTGTTAATGAGATCAATAAGCTAAAAGAACATTTTTCTAAAGGATGTATGCACAGTATGATGTTATGTGAATGGCACTTTACCATTCAGGGGGAACAGCACATTATTATGCAAGCTCTCCCTCTTATATCAAAGATGGATATAGCTACCCATTGGCTTTTGAAGCATACACATTTTGGCTGTAGCCATGTTGGTTTGTTGGTACCCAAAGTGAGAGTGGGGTTCTAAGTAACTGCTAACAAGCTTTGTTAGCAATCTGCAGTGACAGACTGTAAATGTGCAACACACAAATACACATCCCTGCTAATTAGTGCTTAGTAGCATACTAGCAAAATATTGGAAATCTGCTTGCAAAAACTGGAGAATAGACCTATTCAGCAGGCTGTTAGTACAATTAACCATTATTTTTTGGTAATGTAACACATTACTGCACTGAATTCAGTAGTTGCATTACAGTTACTATTATGTCATTACTTCTATTACACAGGTTCTTCTATTATCTGCACGATGGCGAGATAGTAAAGAAACATCAAACATGACTTTTCCTTCCTGCGCTACAATCAGCTCATTTGACTTTGTGTGCAGGGAGGAGGAAAATGGTAGAGCGGTCTACAACTTTTGAAGAGTCGAAATATAGACATTATATTTGTGTGCCTTGAGGCGACTTTTGTTGTGATTTGGCGCTATATAAATAAAATTGAATTGAATTGAACTGAACTTTTATTTTTATTTTACAAAAGAACAAGAGCATGATGGTAAAGTGCAAACTGTGTCCAGGACAGAAATGACTGCATTATACTGGTAACTCAAAGCTAGCAAAGAACTCCAAGTGACATTAAAGCTGACTGTATGCTGACCACAGCCCAGCAGCCAGAGCCTGAGCATCAACAGGTAACAACCTGTGCATGTTTCTACAGTAGAATCACTGTGGTGCCCATTTTAGTCTTTTTGTGCTGGTTTTCAACTTTGCTTTGTCCTCAAACTTAAAGACAAAAAGAAAGATTGTATGCGCGTCCTCATTAGGATAGGGATTTGTGTCAGTGTATGGGACTGTGAAAATGCATTAGAGGGCATGTTACAGAGTAACACAAAAGTAAGGTAATGAGTAGTGTAACAAATTACTTTCTCAGAAAAGTAATTAAGTAGCGTAAACTTTTTAAAAAGTAACAAGTAATGTGTAATACATTACTTTTTTTGAGTAACGACCCCAACAGCCCCCAATGTTCGGTAATAACAAAGCTCAGATTCTAACTTGTCATATTCTCCGAATTACTCAGCAATTGCTATGTCAAGTGCAATATTATCATTAAATGCAGAAATGATGGCCAACATATGAGCATATGACCAAAGATTTAATTAAGCAGGACTTGCCCTTTAAGTCAGATACACTCACACACACTCACTCGTGCATGCCTGTGTGTAGTTTACCTGAGATATCCTCCTTGATGTCCAATCCACTGCCTATTCCTGCCCCAATAGAGCTCATAATCTTGTCAATCTGATCAGATCAGAGAAAGAGAGTGAGAGAGAAAGAACCTCAGTTAGAGAGATGTACAGCATGTGCAAGGAAAAGTCATTTCCCAGTAATAAGGCTAACCCCTATTTCTAGATTCAAGTGTCACATAGCATGATCATTATGCCAGCCTGCATACTCAATGCCAGTCTTTCCCCCTGTGAATTGGAAAAGCATGGAAGAACAGGAAATTTAAAGACGGCAGAGCAGAGATGAAAGGAGGAGAAGACTGGATTGGAGAGAGCTTCTATGGCTTCATTAGTGTCTGACTACTGGCAGTAGAATGATCATCCCCGACCCTGGACCTGCTGATAACCAGTGAACTATGCAACCTGCACATCCATCTACCTTTCAGCACTGCTGGCTCAGAGGTGAGAGAAACCTGAGTGTTTAAGGAGCCAGGTCTGACAAATTTAAATACTGTTTACAAGCCGACAGACCATGAAGGTGGCCTTTGTAATGGGATAAACCAAAAGTAATTTCTGCATATGTCACTACACACTAAGCACCAATGCAAATGCAAGCAATAAATCAAATTACTGGGAAAGTGACAGATTTAAAGCTGATTTAAACCTGATATGACATTTTCTAAACAACTTTATTTTGAAGTACAGTAAAGCTCATGAATTTAAAATGCTGTTAATGATATGTTATGAAAAAAGGAAAAAAGGGTGTGTACAACTATAACTGTAACAGTAACACAGTAAGTTGGCAAGGAGATGATCTGTAGGTCTAAAAGTTTTCAGCCTAGTATCAAGACACCAAAGGCAATCTTCACAGAAGTGTTAATGTCTGAAACCACCATTAAACAACAAAGAATAAGAATATATTAACTACTGGATGATGGACCAATTAAATTTGACACAATGAGAAAAACATGCAAAGCCAAAAACTACAAAAAGAAAAATAAATGAAATGAGGTCCAATGCAAACTATGCTACACTGTACGTAAAGCTTCACTTTTTCACTTGTCTGTTGACCTCTGTTGAAGTCCTTGGGGCACCACTGAGGACATGGCCACCACTCCTCTCCATCTCTTTCTCTGTCCTCCATCGTTCTCTGGGACTTTGCCAGGTTTATGCCTGTCCATTCTCTGATGTTGTCCTCCCATCTCTTTCTTGTCTGTGGGTTCCTGAAACTGTTCATTGCAAGATGATTTTTGCAAATCCTGATGAATGGGAGAAATGGCCACACCATCTCAATGTCCTTTTTTGACATCTGTGAGGAGATTGTCATAACATCCAATTACTTGGTGGATCTTTCTGTGGAAATGTTTGGTATATGAAATGCCTAAGATCTTCCTATAGCATCACATTGCCAGAATACTTCTTTGAAGTTCTGCCATGGGAGTCAATTTTTCGTAGGCGTACAGGAAGATTGACAAGAAGAGGGAGCACAGCAGGTGAATTTTGGAGCACAGACGATGTTCTTGTGTCCCCAGATGGTCTTAAGTCTTGCTATTGCAGCTGCTATCCTTACCAAAATCTCAAGTTTTCAGCTTTCATCTAATATGATGGAACCAAGGTACTTGAAGGTCTTCACCATTTCCAGTTTTGTCTCACTGATTTTAAAATCAAAGTTGATACTTTGGATATTATTGGTTATGAGCTTGGTCTTTTTTGTGCTGATCTCCATACCAAAAGCTGAGGCTGCTTTGTCAAGATGTTCCACCAGCTCAGGAACTATTTTTCTTTCCCTCCAAGGTCTTAAATGTCATCTGCAAAATGCAGGTTCGTTCCTCTGATGAATGCCACAGATCTACCATAACAATGCACAGTCATTCAAGAGCAGGGACAGAACGGTCACCTTTGAAGAATTGCCAAATAGTTTGCAGGTCTTGGTACTAACGCCAAAGATGATTAGACCCATTTACCAGATTTACAGTCACTCAGTTCTGGAGGATAAAATAAAACTAATGCAACCCATGTTTCATTGACTAGACAGGAAATGTGCCATTTCAGGTTCACATTAAGAGACTAATCTACGAAGTCACTTGGTCAGTTTGACTTTTGTGCCTAAAAAAAACGGCATAATTTTTGTATAATACAGTATACTAGACTACCTTTAAGCTTTTTGCACTAAAGAGAATGGGTATCTTTAAATCACTGACTGTTGTGGGATGTCCCTTGCCACTCGTCTCTTCTCAATAATGCAACACTTTCCTGAGCATGTGATAGATATAGAGCAGCTTTGTTATTTTTTCCTCTGAAATCCCTGTTTACCGACCTTAAATTTCCCTGAGGCCAATCTAACCTTATCTCTTACTCATGTAGCATGCAATTATCCTGAAAAAGAAATATGGGAACTGTGGAAAATTCCATATGGCAATTCATCATCATCATGAAGTCATGAGCTGCGTGGAGGAATTAATGAACATGTGCATGCAAATGTGGAAAGGCATGCACAAATGGACTTCCACTGACATGCATTAGCCTTACTTTAAAAATAGAGAGACTAATTAAGGCATCATCATGATTACGTCTGGTGGAACATACATTTTTCTCCAAAGAAGTGATTTGCGAAATGTGGTTTTTCATTTTCAGGGTGTATCAGGGTGCAAAGAGTGTTTTCTTTGAGGTGTGAACAGTGAGCAGACGTTAATGTGTTTGTGATCCCAAATGTTTATAAAGATCCAACAGTGGTGTCCAGTCAATACATCACATCTGTGTCAGAGACCCTTTAATACTGAAAGAGCCCCAGGCATAAACACACTAAGACCAAAGCACACAGCCTCCTAGACCTCAGCTCTGCACCCTCTTTAACAGAAACTAGAAACTGCCTTCTCTCAGATGTGTGGTCTTTCCTGCAGCTTCATCGCTGGTTACAGAAGAAAATCAATGTGGGAGCATGTTAAATTAGGACTTGGGCTCCTTCTGCACTGTAGTAGCCGAGTGTATTTCAAAGGGAGGAAAAATTTAAGCAGCTCACTGGTCTGGGTGTAGAGTTTTCAACTGTTTCCTGCAGAGAAGGTTCACTTTGAAAAAGCACGATGGGTTTAGTCAATTTTACCACCAAAATAAATGCAGTGTCAGAGCAGAGGCACTGACAACTTGTCTTCTTCTTCTTCTTTGATAAGCCGTACATGTCAGGGAAAACTGTCTTCCTACCTCTTCCCACTCAGCAGTGAAAGACGGCGTTCTCTCCAGTCTTCCCTCCGGGCTGGCGCCTTCACGTGGGCTCGGACTTCCAGGGCCCTGGCCCCGTGATCCAGAACCCCAACTGTGCTCTTCCTGTAAAAAAAAAAAAAAAACCCACAAAAACAAAACATTTTGTTTTAAAAAATTGCACAACTAGAGACCATGAGATACAAAGATTGCCAAATATTTAAGCATTAAAAATATGAACAATTAAAACTAAAAACTGTTAAGAGAATAAGTCCATTCAGTGCTCATCAAAGTTTCAGCTGTAATGGCACTATTTTCATGAAACAGATTATGTATTTAGCTTATGATTTATTTACAATGAATTACAGAAGTCTCATAAAATGTGCTGCAGCACAGAACATTATGACCTAGATTGATGAGTTATCCAATTGGCTGGACTGATTTCTGCTCTGTTTATGAAGTCACATGATACAGCAAGATGCTAATTATTTTTTATATAAGTGAATATTTACAATATTTGCATTTGTTCTTGGTACAACAATACTAGAGACCTCTTTGCTTACCTAGACATTTAAAAAGAGAAACTTACTTTTTAAATAAAAGAGTCAAGTTTTACTTAAGCTGTCAATAAAAAGGACTCTTACTAATGCTATAAAAAAGCAGGGCTCTGAATTTAATGATTCATGTTCTCTTTAGTGCTTTGGCTGAACAGAGAATGATACTTTTTAGGCAGCAAGAACTTACCTGTATGGGAGAAACAGCCACTAGGTTAGAATCAGACTTGGACAGAGATTTCGACAGCTGCAGGTCCAACACACTGCGTGGCATGGACCTCATTCTCCCAAGGGTGCAAGCCCTTTCTTCGTAGCCAGTCCCAGGTGAACTGTCTTTGGATGCTGCTCCTGTCTGGGTTCCCCGTAAATCTGTAACTTCTCCGTTCTGACCAGAGGAACAAGAGGGTGGGTGGCTCAGCGTAGACCATCCACGAGGTGGATCTACCTGTTCACAGTTCCTGGGTTGAGTCTGGTCCTGGTTAACCTTGGTGTGGAAGATAGTCCGGTACACAACCTGTGGCTTTCGAGTGTCGTTGGCTGACCTCTGAGAGGATGACTCACTTCCTTTTCGGGAGAAGACCTTAGTGGCTCCTCCGCCAATCACAATGCTGAACTCTGGGGTCTGTAGGAAGCTGCTCTGGACATCTGTATTTTTAAAAGATTTGGGGCTGTAAAGGTGGTAAGGCGTATCGGGGGGTTCACAGGCTGGAGAAGATCCATGAAGAAGGCCTGCAAACTCCTCTGGGATGTGGCTCTTCCTGCGTTCCTGTGACAGAGCGTTTGATTTTGAGGAAGAGCAGGGAGGAGGAGGAGTTGGGTCTCGCTGATACGGGACGTCGTCTGCAGATGGACACACAAAAAAATTTGGATTAGCATTAAATCATACAAATGAACCTAAGCACATGCATTGTGTTTGCGTTAAAGAGTCCTGCCAAAACAATGATACAAATTAATGAATTTACTCTCCAAGAATACAAGACAGCTCAGAAATTTACACAGACTGCAAGTGCAGAATAAAGTACTCATTAAATAACAGAGAGAGAGAGAAAGAAAAGAAAAAATACACAAAACAAGCATAGCTGCAAACAGGAAGATAAGAACGGGGTAATACATCTTCTGCTTCCCTGTAGAAAAGCTGTTTGTTTCTCAGAGGAGGAATAAAAGAACTCCTGACTTGGATTTTACACCTCTGCTCCTTCACTGCGTGGGTGCAAATGGCGTGCTTGTGCGTCTGAACTTGTGCATGTATGCATGAACTCATCCAGACAGACATTCTCATACCATTGACTTTTTTTTTTATTTTGTAAATTTTGAGGGGATACTTTTAGAGGTCCACTCACTCTGTCTGTGTGCAGTGGGGTGAAAGAAGCTGCTGAAAGCTGCTTTTGGCTCTCTGTGTATAAATGTTGATGTAATTATCAATGCGTGTGTGTGTGTGTATGTGTGTTTCCATGTCTACTTGACTACTATTCTGTCAGTGTGAGTATGCTTATATTCACATCTCCATCAGTTACAAATGAAGTCACATATGTTTTCATGCATTTTAAAACAATATACTCCTTGTGATGCAAGACGCAAAATAACAGGTGCGTTCTTCTTCTGCACTGAATTCAAAAATTACATTTCACCAGAGCAACCCTGTTCTCATGACAAATCTTACACTAAATATGAGAGTGTAGCAAAGGAGTGGCATTAGCTTAAGGTGCATTAATGTCTGGAGTTAGAAAGATTAGTAGTGTCTGTCTATACATGAAAGACAGGCAGCATCATTTGACCACATTAGTGAGAAAGGATGAAGATGGATACAAAGGACGTTTGGTGGATATTAACTTCATGTGAAGGAATTATTCTTGGTTTGTGTGCAATAGATATTATATATTAAAGGATTACAATAAACTGTATATAAAAGATGGACAAAACCACAATATCACCCACCAGTTAGTGAAATCCTTTCTTAAAACCTCAAGCTGAACATTTTGGCCATAGCTATGTTTCAGTTTTGAGAATGGACGTTATGAGCATGATTTGGGGATCTGTCTGAGAAACCAAGTAATGCTGCCTGCTCGCCATAAATTACTCCCTGTTTTATCTTTATTTTTGACTCTAATGGGGACTGTAATTTATAAAGTAAACAAAATGTTGATAGAACTTGAACCTAAGGATTGAAATCAAAGGGAAGTTTTGACTGAGGTTATAGATCAGTTTATCAGTCAGGCCATTTTCAAAAAGATTTCCATATATTTGGAGTCTTGCAATCAGAAGAATCATCCCCCTGCTGGACATTAGAAAGAGTGCACATTTAAGACCTGTCCGCACTGACTTCACTATTAAGACCCAGAAACGACATCCATTTTTTATATAGAGTCTATGGCTCTTACACCCACTGTGTGCTAACAAAAACTACTAGATACTTATTAATAAAATATCACTCTAGTAATGTCATCATCTCAAGCTACACACAGGCGGTCAACAGTGGACAAGTGAATGAATCTAAATTACTTTTTTCTGTTGAAAGACCAATGGTAGTTGAGCAGGGATAACAGAGAGAATGGATTTATTCAAACAAGGGACAGACATGTGAGTATGACATATGTAACCAAAATGTGTGTTTGTTTTTTTCTGACTAAAACTAACAAACATCGAATTCACTGAAACGACAACTGCCCAAGTAGCATACATGAGTCAGTCTAATCCTTGAACCTGACCATTTTCAGAGGAATGTTTTTTTCCCATGTTAAGTTACTGAACACTGACCTATGAATCATTCAAGCATTAAAAAATACCTAACTCAAGGGATGAACCACTGTGGTTAACACACTTTGACAGATATAAAATAGTATTTTTGCACCAACAAGGTGATTCCCAAAGAGCTAATAGCCGAAAACTTGGCATATCTCAGGATGATGTGTAGTGTGTCCTTAACAAAAAAGAAAAAAAAAGAAAACCTTGAGGAAACTGGACACATTAAGGACAAAATAAGAAGTGCCAGGCCTGAAACAGGTCTGACAGTCATGACACAGGACCTGAGATGAGGTCTTATAGAGTGATGGATCCAACTTTAAAATATTTGGTTAAAATTGTCATCAATATAAACAGAAGAGGTCAGGAAAGAGGTACAACAGTGAATGGCAACAGCTATCTGTAAAACATGGTGGAGGCTCTGTCATGGTTTGGAGCTGCCTTTCAGCCAGTGGTTTTGGAGATCTTGTCAAAATTGATGGAATTATGAGTGCAGAAAAGTACAGTCAGACTTTGATCTACCACGTAATACCATCTGGAAAGCATCTGATTGGCAACAACTTCATTGGTCAGCATGGCAATGATCCCAAACACACTGCCAAACAGAGAACAGAACAAAAGGCAGCAAACATCTAAAGAAGAGCTTTGAATGTCCTTCAAGAAGCCTGGAGAACTATTCCTGAAGACTACTTAAAGAAATAACAAGAAAGCTGCCTAAGAGAGTTCAGGCTGTGTCAAAGAATAAAGGTGGTCATACCAAATATTGACTTTCAAGTTCATTAGAATTGTACAGACTCCGTTTTTGCCTTATATACTGTATTTCCATGGACGTTTGCACATTTCAATAAATCGTTGCACCTATTTCCCCATTTTCTTAAAAACATATAAAGAAATGAGGGGTCAAGACTTTTGCACAGAACTGTATGTCCATTTATGTTTAAACTGTTGTAATTTGGGCACTGTGTTTCAAAAGTTCTGTGAGTTACCAACAGCTACTTGAAACAGCTTGAATACATACTATACCTTCAAAACTGAACACTGAAACAATGTATGGCTGGATAAAGAACACTACAGGCGAGGGGAAAATATGTCAGTTTGATTTGGGACTAAAGTCTCCCATTAATTTATAAGTTTATCCATCAACTTTCAAATTTCAAACTGAATGTGCTTAATGCACATGCCATCTGTACTGTCAACCAAAATTCATTGTTTCTTGCAGGCAAAAAAAAAGGTGTATAAAAACAACGTATTTCACTACTCCACATACAAATAGCTCTAACTTCCCTTTCAAAAATCAGATTTTGTTATCTATTCATCTGTTGATTAAACTATAAAACAACATAATATACTGTCTTGTCACCTTACTATCACCATACTAACAGCTGAAAAGAAAAGGGTGCGTGTCTTGTGTTAGTCAAGCCCCGGCCTTCCTCTCTTTCCCTTATCTGTCACTATGTGTTAAGACTCTGCACCAGGCCATGGAAACAATCTTACCACTGATAAGCATTTCTTTCTCACACATGCGCACACACACACACACACACACACACACACACACACACACACACAGAAACACTCTTAGCAGTCAAATACAGTTGCTTGGACAAACAGAAAAACTTTACACTCTTGTAATCAAAACTATCACTGGAATAATGGCATGTACCCTCACTGGCCCACATACACTGAATTTACAATCATTTGACTGCATACCCCCGCTGCCTGCCACCTCCTCGACCCACACAAACAGACACTCATCGTCTCTGTGTGTCAGCCAGTTTTTGCTACCATTTCCTGACTGTCTTCTGCACAACAAGACACATTTCCATATGCAACAATTGCATGACGCAAGAGGAGAATACACAGTAAAGCAAGCATTACTTGGCTGTTTTTGTCTGAGGAAACCCCAAGACAGTTACTAACTAAAATCATTCACTATGATTGAAACAGGAGATGATCCAGTTCTTCTAAAGGAAAACATTATTAATATGACTCCTCAAACAGAGAGACGTTTCTTTGTAAATGTGTTTAGTTTTGACTGCACCACAAAACACAACCATCCACAGTCTTCAGGTAATGAGGGTTGAAACCATGACTCATTCTCGAGTGTTACATGCACTGAAAATGTCATTATTATGTCTTACACAACCTGAAAGCGCTTCAAATGATTAAGCCCCATCATGTTACAGGATAAATGGGATGAATTCAATTCAATTCCATTTTATTTACACAGCGCCAAATCTCAAGGTGCTTTATATTGTAAGGTAAGGACTCTACAATAATACAGAAAAACCCCAACAATCAGACGATCCTCTATGAGCAAACACTTGGCGACAGTGGGAAGGAAAAACTCCCTTTTAACAGGAAGAAACCTCCAGCAGAACCAGGAAGGGGCAGCCATCTGCCGCGACCGGTTGGGTGTGAGGGGAAGAAGACAGGGCAAAAGACACAAAGCGGCCAAAAGATTAGTAATCCCTCTGACCTTTGATCTTACTACTTCTCTCATTGCCTACACCGTGTTAGCTTAACCAAGCAGAAACATCCATCTGAAAAAGTTCCTCAAATGGCCTTTTAAGGGAGGCTCCAAAAGCGAGTCATTCCCCATAGTCAAAACAATAAAACAGTAATACATGATGTAAGAGATGGCTAGGCCTATATTTTATCCATAGTGAATTCTTACAACATAAAGTAAATTTAACTTTTCAGGAAAAAAACATTATTATTGTAAATTATGTTAGACTGTGAGATTAATCACATAAGATGCAGTAACATTGTTAACGCAAACATCTGCTGCATTGTGATTGCACCTTAGAAGGCATCATTAAGATCATTTGTTTTCTTTCTCTTCTTTCTGTACGTGCTTTTCTCAGCACTGTTATGAATTTCCTTTGCTCTCTTTGCTTCTCCTCTTCGTAAAAAATGAAAACAGTTGGCAACAGGTGAGTCTGCTGGTAGCTATGGCAACAGAGAGCACCAGCATCTCTCGCAGTAGTCGGGCAGCTGAGTTTCTTTGACCTCCAGGAGAATGAGGGGGAAAGTGTACAGTTGGTAAACACGGCAATCAAATCAGCAAGTTGCTTATCAAGAAAAAGAGAAAAAAAAGAAAAAAGCAAGCAGAAGTCGAGCTGACGTTTGGTTTGAATAAAAAGCAGAAGAAAAGTTATATGAAAAGTTTTCCGAAAAATGTATTTTATATATAGATAGACAAATACACCTAACTTCAGTTGAGTTCATGAGAATATTAACAACTTGTGGTAGCTAAATTTTAGGATGGATAAACTTAGAGAGCTGTAATTTGGCCAAGCACAAGCAGCTAACTCGCCTGTTCTTTCTTTTTCTTTGCCTGAAAACAATCAATAGTTTCCCTCTCTGTGTTGTTTTCACCTTAATTACTTATCCATTTCTGAGTGTACTGTCTTCACTGACCGTCTGTGTCTTTGAGTAAATTTCTGTGTGTGTGCATTTCTTACCTGGAGATCCAAGGCTAGTTTCAGCTCTAACTAAAGAGCAGTCAAACTGTATGTACCCTGCCCTTGCTTAAGTACAACCAACATCTAAGAATCACAAGGCGAAACAGCAGCTGCATCACTCTGCATACCTGCATTTTATTGCGACACTAGTATGAAAACACACAAATACACACAAGTTGTGGCATGCAATGGGACAGCTCAGGAACTAATCTTCATCTCAAAGCAAACAGAAGCAGCAATGTAAATGTTTGTTTGTACATTAAATGCAGATTAATATTTTATTTGTCCCAGGCTTTATCATAATTACAACTAAATACCAACAATAAAGACTGATGCTGACTGACTTTTTAAACAATGAAAGGTAAAGTCTTCAGTTGTGTACTTCCTTCTATTTTTATATAGAGGACAAGCAGAAAAGAAGGGAGAGGGTGGGAGAGAAATACAGCTGAAATTGAGTTTTTATTGTATGTAGTGTACATAAACACTACTGCTGTTTCTACTACATTTCATTGATCACTCATTGAGTATTATAGCTGCCCAGCACTTACTACATCTGTGTCCCAATTCCAACACTCTGTCCTTCATTCAAAAGAGGTATTGAGTGCATAATGTATTAGGACTGAGAAGTGACTAAATTAAGGTTAATCAAAGATGTCAGTATGCATACTCAATGTACAAGATAGCTGGGGGAGAATAACCTTATAACCTACACTGTATTCATTTGTTTACTGATGTGACCATGATGATCCAATTAACCTAACTCAATACCCTTTTTAAGTGTAAACTAAACCCAACCAAGTTATTTTTGTGTTGTAACTTCCCCAGACGTAGTTCCAAAGGGACTAGGAACATTTTGAGGAACTCTGTGAATTCAGGCCATAGGGACTGGAGCTTTAATTCATTTCTGGGGAAATCCCTTTACCACCTTTAAATGTCCCTGCTTGGGGATAGCGCTTTCTGAATATTCAGATACTTTGGGGGTGGGGCCTGCAGCACTGATCATGTCCAATTTTTCCACATATTTGCGTCATTTTAATTCATTTTCTGTAGCTGTGTAAACAGTTTGTCTTAGGTTAACTGTGCTTTAGAGCATTCAGAGATTTACAGGAGAAAGCAGACATTAGATGGACCAATGATGATTTATGTTATAGTTGCAAAAAAACAAAAAACAAAAAAAAACTTCAATAACATAGTAGCTCATTCACAATTCGCAGGTTATTGTAATGTACATAAAGAAGTTATACATTTTCTTGTCGTTGGTTGGCCATATTACACAAACTAATGAGAATTAAAACCCACTGAGAAGTCAAGGTGGCTCGCAAACAGTCACATCCAGGACAAATTAATCTCATTTCACTAAATACTCTAGGAGGAGGAGCAATTCTTGAGAAAATGGCAAAGTGCCTGTAAAATGACAAATATGTCCTTGACCTTGAGCACAGTTTGAGTGAAGACCCATTAGGTGGTCACTGTGTTGAAGTTTCATTAAAATCTTACCAATACTATAAGAGGAGTAGCGATTCTTGTGAACTGTGGAGGGACGGATGGACAGATGGTAAATGGATGCCTCATTGGTCCTTTGGCTAGATGAACTAAAGACCATAGCTGATCAATTTGCCAAATTTTCATGGATCTTTAGACCCCAACAGAAATGCAGACAACTAATGGGTCTGAAGGAACCTTTAAGTTTCTTGAAAAGAATGTGTCTGACTAAAAGTTCCAGGTAGATATTCAGCTATATTTTTTTTTTGGTTTACCCTGTTACCTTGTCAGTGTGAGGGTGGAGGGCTTGGGTGGAACATGGAGCAGAACAGCAGAGGACAGACAGGGAGAAGAGAGGACAGCATTAGTCAAGTCGATGACAAATTGTTAGCCTAGAGTAGCTGACACTGAGCATGGGGGTGGTGGGTGGTCAGTAGGGGTGTGTGGGCTACCTGTCTCTCAGAAACAGTCAGGTCACGGGAAGCACTGGTTAGTATCTGCTATGAAACTTGGAAATGACTTTGGTACCCTACTTTAATCTAAAACTGACAGGTGATATATGGTAGAAGATATTAATGATTCAGTTCGTTACAGCAGACAGCTTGTTATAGCAGAAAAAACACCAGCTTAACTAATAACATTAACAATGGCTCTGTTTCATTCAGGGACCTGGGTCGGGTATGATTCTGAGCCTCCATGCATGATATCAAAGGTCTGGAACTGGTATAAATTAACATCATTAGTTACACCTGTTCTTATCCTGCTATGACATGGCATAATCTCATTAAAAAGAGGTGCACATGCACAAGCAACCAACTGAAAAGGACTCCAAATTAATCTTTGCAAATAAAAAGCAATATTTTTGTTTTCTAAGATCCTCTTCAAGCCTTCTCACCACTATCTGCAGTGGGTTTTAATGTTCAGCGGTGTATTGTGCATTGCATCAACAGCACACTCAAAAGTCAAGTGTTTTTAGTGTGCACACTGACAGTTTTGAGTATACTTAAATTCACTGTTTATTCACTGTGTGCACACCACAAACTCAAAATCTGCTTAGAGCTAGTAACATCATATTGAATTTGAAAACTTTTTCCTTTTACCAGCTCATATTAGTATGTAAAAGTAAGCGTTCTTCCATAAATGAATATTCTCTTGCAAGTAATCACTTTATAGAAATAAGATTCAATTCCACAGTAGTGTATAATGCAACCCCAGTCTAAATAAAGTCCTCTCTACAGTAAATAAATCTAGTTAAAGCTGAAACAGCTGGAAGACTAAGCACAATTCTACAAAGAGGCAAAGACAATATTCTGTCACTGAGATAAAACAGTTTGCAGGCCAGCATTCAGAGGGAAAGGACCTGGAGGACTGGAGGCTGAAAAGGTGAAAAATGATTTGCAGAAGATGGAGATGGAGATATGCGGTAGAGAGGTTAAATAGTAAATGGTAAATGGACTGATTCTTCTATAGCGCTTTTCTACTCTCCCGGAGCACTCAAAGTGCTTTATACAACATGCCTCATTCACCCATTCACACCTATTCATACAAGCACTTTTTCTATGCTTAAGAGCTTTCTATCTAACTATTCACACACATTCACACTCCGATGGATGCATCGGAGAGCAACTTGGGGTTAGTAATTTGCCCAAGGATATTTGGCATGCAGACTGGCTGCTCCAGTCTGCATGCCAAACCGTTCGATTAGTAGATGACCTGCTCTACCTCCTGAGCTACAGCCACCCCTATTTGATAACCCCCCCCAACCTGTGGCTGAGGGGGGTTATCAAATAGAAAACACATTTAAAAGGAAAGGCAAATGAGTAATGCCGAGGCTTACTGTTGCAATAAAACAACTAACCAAAACACAGAAGAAGGGTTGACAAATGGCAGCGAGGCTGGAGTAAGTGAGGGGGAAGGCTAGGGGGACAGACCAGTGACTGACAGGCAGACAGAGTTTGTGAAAGCAGCTAGAGAAATAAGGGAGTGACAGAATGAAGGATTGAATGATGATGGGGGGGGATGAGGGAGAGAAATGATAGAGTAAGGATACAGGGCTGGAGGTTATATATCAAAACTGCAGAAAATGAGAGTAGGGCTTGATCTATCATAATAAAGCCAGTCAATCTACACAGTATCGGAGCAGTCCACTAGAAGTTGAGTTTCTAATACAAACTATCAGAAATCTAACAAAGCATTTTTCATTATTGAATTTTTTCACGGACAGGTCAAAAAAGGTGTGATGAGACATCTCAACACATCTTATTTTGTTGGCGAATCTCTACAAGGGACAGTGGACGTGTATGCAGACGGTCGCACAAACATGCCATCTTCTCATACAATGGGATGTTTTTCTTTATGTGTGTGTGGTAGCAAGAGGGGCTGGGAAACGATCCAAACATCTGATAGTGTTGTGTTCATTGCTCCATCTCTTGTGGCGCCACACAGACTGTTATTAAAAACTACAGAGTAATATCTGAACTGTCAGTCATCCCTGAGATTAAAGACTGAGCCCTATTTCCTAAGCGCCACAGGCCTGGGTAAATCATTATCAGTTCCCGGAGCCTCAGGCACTAAGCTTACATTAGGTTAGTGTTAGGCTAGGCGAACAACCCCCCCCCATCCCCCCATCCAAGTGGTACTGTAAGAGTCTGTTGGGACTGATGATGAGAAAAGCAAATTATCTGAAGCCACTGATTTAAGAAAGTGTTAAAGCAACAGGGGATTCAATGGGTTACATGTGAGAGCTACAGAAATGTTTCCTTCAAGTGTTGTTGGAAATGTCACAATCATTAGCTAAGGTCCCGGAAGTACTCTTAAGAAGAAATGGGAAGGTTTAATTTATACCCTTCTATGCCTGGCAAATGCCAGCTTTCTACCAAATGTTTAAGAACCTGGGAATTCAAGACCATACAAGGGAACACAGCAGAAAAATGACCTATAGTGTTTGCTTTTAACTCCCACTTGTGTCACGGGACTGAACATAACATAATATTTGGTCTCCTAATAAGTCACATGCTAGATATTGGACTCTTGATCTCAGAAAGAAGTCAGAAAGATTATAAGATCGATTATAATGTTGTCTTTAAAATATGACTACATTTTGCTTTGAGTAAAGGTCTGTTGTTGAAAATATTCACCTGTGTTATTTATTTATTTATTGTGATGCTGTTTTTTTCCTGGTATTGATCCACATCTCTCCATTATCTTCCATTTAGCTTCTGGTCGTCACGCTCCAATGCAGCTGCCCTTCAAACTTAAGTCAACCCGATTCACTGGTATAATCTATAATTGTGCGCAATATTATCCTACAGTTAATACACACACACTTTTTTATATGTATATACAGTGCTTAACAATTTTATTAGACCACCTGTCATAAAACAAGAAAACACAAATATTTTAGAAATCTGTCAAAAACTTGTTTGAAACTAAAAATCCTATTATTATTTATTAGGCAAATAAACTGAATTCACATTTTTATACTCAAATTTGAGCTGGCACATTCAGAAATTAAAAAAGCATAACATTCAACCACTAAAAGTAATTTTCCTGTTCAGGAATGCAAGCAAATAACTGTAATTTGGCATTTCAATAAAAAAAATAATAATGTGCTTTATTAATTTTTTCTGCATTTTTGTAAAACAGTAAATTTGAAAATTAATGGGTAACAACAATAATTATATGTTAGCATTAAAAATATAATTTGTGCATACTGGTGGATTAACCATTACAGAAGCATAAACAATGATTTTGGTAATTACCAATACTGTTAATTTAGAGCAGCTGTGGCATAAACCTCACATTAGGTGGTGTAATAAAAATTTTAAGCACTGTATAATTCATTATTAATGGATTATACACTTGCCTTTTGTATAACACTAATTTCTCTGGAAAACTGCATTTACGGCCTAAATTCACTTAGGGTACCAAAATAACAGATGAAGAACAAAGGTGTTCATGACACATTGTTACACATATTGACATAGTTTTACACCTGTCATAAGTCAGGTAATATAAAATGTATCAATTTACTTTCAATGATATGTACTCTTTGATTTAAGACATTCAGAAACTCATCATTTAGACACACAGATATACATGTCACACTCGGGCATAAGGTAAAATGCACCCAATTAACACCATTACATTGTCTGGCTATCTTGGATTTAAGCCCATTTTGCAATTTTCACTCATTGCATGGGTTATTCCACATAAAATATCACACAAAGTCATAGGTCTGATAATCATTTTTGTCTTCATCATATTTAATTGTTTTAGTCCACCATACACACCTGGGTTTGAAACAGCTCTCATTATGTTCAAAAACTATGTTTTATTATTTTTGTTTTGTTCATTATTTTGCTGGACATTTCTTGTTCTCAGTGGAGATTACACATTTATTGCATTTTTTTTTTTTTAATGACAGATTCACCACTGCCCAGAACCCCAAATTCTGTAACAGCCTTGTCACGTCCGTAGACCATCATTTTCTCCAATATATTATAGCTGGCTGTTCTAATGTGACTATCAATAATTATACTGAACACAACAGTATTTATATATTTCAGTCAAAGCATGCATGGTGCCGGGTCTCTGAATCCCACCAAACTCCTTGATATCACTTCGTCTGTAAAATCTAAATCGTCACTATGTTTTCACAGCTTGTGAAAGAAGATGCCTGTTGCCCAAAAAATTAAAGTGCCTCCATGATCCTAATCAACAAATTAGTTTTTCGGTTAGGTGATCACCAATTTGGTACCCTAAGTGAATTTCAGTCTATTACGCATACTAAAAAGATTTGAAACTAGCGAGAGATTGTCATGGACAGATGTAGAAATTCTAAGATTTGTAAGCAAAAGAATAACAACAGAGACAAGACAATGAATGACAAACAGTTCTTCTTATCTGAGTTATGAACCATATACAGTTATCCATATCCTTCAAAATCATTTTTAAAAAAATCACAACACACCAAATGCTGCATGGTCCAGAAAACACTAACAGATACTGTTATTACTGTTAGATTTATTTTTAATGCTATGTAAAAATGTCTCCATTTCATCAGAAATAACAAAGGGCCAATTTCCTTATCTTCATATTTTCATGCTGAAAGTTTGCTTCAGGTTTGTGACACTAGAGCTAGTGCTACACTAACAGGTGCAAACAGGTCAGGCTTAACTCTGCCCTGTGGGAAGTGGAGAAGCGATAGGGACTCCCTGCTGAGAGCGTTACTTCATTACTGAGAGCCTGTACGCATCTAAACCCAGCCTTAAGGTGGAGAGGGGCCAGTCTGCAGATATTGAATTCACATTTTCACTCCTAACTCAAATATGCAGAGTTTATTGCCACAGCAACTGTCTTGTCTCCCGCAGAAACCTATTTTTTCAAGTCTCCTCAAGTCGAGAATGATGGCAGTCTCTGACTAGTGTCACTGAAATTTCATTTATTCAGCTTGTGTGAGACAGAAGGGGATGGTGACAGTTAAATGACTAATATGAGATCAGCAGTGATTATAATTTTAGATTTTATACAAACCTGATATCCAGAATCACATAATTGTTTAACAGTTTTAGAGATTTTCAGTTATGCCAGAACACAAAAAGGGAAGATTGTAAATCAAAATGTAGTTACTGGTCATCTAAGTGTTTATATAAGGCTGTTTATATTGTTTGGTTGTTTTTCTAAATAACCAATAATCACAATAGTTACCTATAGTTACATCTACCTCACAACTTTTCCAGTCAACCTTTCTTTACCACCCTTCAAAGACAACACATTCCCAGGGTGTCTAATACGGCCCTTCTGTCAAATGCCATAGGACACTTTTGTAGGTACACCTTACCAATACCAGGCTGGACACCCTTTTACCTTCAGAACGGCCTTAATTCTTCATGGCATAGATTCAGCAAGATGCTGGAAACATTCCTCAGAGATTTTGGTCCATATTGACATGATAGCATCACACAGTTGCGGCAGATTTCTCAGCAGCACATCCATGATGTGAATCCCCTGTTCTGGGCTTTGTGACAGGGTGTGTTATCCTTCTAGAAGCAGTGATTAGAAGATGGGTACACTGTGGTCATAAAGGGATGGACATGGTTAGCAGAAATATTCAGGTCGAAAATCTACCAAGAAAATGTTCCTCCACACCACCACCAGCCTGAACCGTTGATACAAGGCAGGATAGATCAATGATTTCATGTTGTTTATGCCAAATTCTGACCCTACCACCAGAATGTGCAGCAGAAATTGAGACTCATCAGACCAGGCAACTTTCTTTCAATCTTGCTGTCCAATTTTGGCGAGCCCGTGCAAATCATACCCTTAGTTTCCTGTTCTTAGCTGACAGGAGTGGCACCCGGTGTGGTCTTCTGCTGCTGTAGCCCATCTGCTTCAAGGTTTTCTGTGCGTTTAGAGATGCTCTTCTGAATATCTTAGTTGTAACGACTGGTTATTTGCATTGCTGTTGCCTTCCTGTCAGTGGAAGAAGTTTGGCTATTCTCCTCTGACCTCTGTCATCAACAAGAAAACTGCCACTCACTAGATATCGTCTCTTTATGGACCATTTTCTGTAAACCCTAGAGGTAGCTGTGTGAGAAATTCCCAGTAGATTACCGGTTTCTGAAATACTCAGATCAGCCTATCTGGCGCCAACAATGATGCCACATTCAAAGTCTCAGTTTGAACTTCAGCAGGTTGTCTTGACCATGTCTACATGACCAAATGCTGCCGTGTGATTGACTGATTAGATATTTGCGTTAATAGGCAGCTAAACATACAGGTGTACTTAAAGTGGCTGGTAAGTTTGTGCACAAGGTGTTCTTTGGCATTAGGTCCTTTATGTTCCGTCCATCCCAATATTGGCCATGAAATAACTACTTTAAAGAGCTACAAATTACAAACTGTCAGTGGTTCATGCCCCATTTGTGGACATAAACCACCAACTGACAGCTTTGTGCTTTGCACTCCGTTTCGCTTTGTTTTCACACGATTTTTATTTTTGCCTATACTTGTTGTTTACCAAAACTTTGGTAAGTTTAGGAACAGATTGCAGCTTGAATTAAAATCTGTCCCTTCACAACCCTCCACACTGAAAGACTGCCCAGTGAATTTAAATGTGACGCCAAGGGAACCTTAACAAGGGTCCAAATCTGCCAAGTTGGGAGTGAGAGAACCACATCACTATTGACTAAACCCAGTGTGTCACAGGACAGAGGCCAAAAGTGACTTTCTACATAACTTTCAGGCACCAGTGACAAAATGTCAGTATATGACGCTGTGAAAACAGGCTGTCAAAAAACATGTATATATGAAATGCAAAGCACTGCACTTGTGTCTAATGTCTCCCTGTTACCAGTTTCTAAAGAATTTGTGCTTTTTTCTTTATCAAGACCGCTCTTTGACATTAAATGTGTCTTATAACGCCACCATAAAGGTAGAATGACAAAAAAAGACCCCTGCAGACCAGATACCACTTCTCCATAAAGCTTCTCTTCACTGCGTTGTGTGATTAGCAAGAAGACGAGTTTCTCTGTGCATCTCACTAAATTCTGCTAGATTCTGTTGAGTTATTTTGAATATTGTCTGTGTGAGCCTCTTTTGTGTTCAGAGCTTCCAAACATTACTCATCACCACCTCAGGTCCTTCTATTCAAAACCCAACCACAAAGTAGTGACAGAGATTTAAGCCCGAATACAAAGAGAAGAAGGCATAGAAGAGGAGTTACATAGCAATGAGGTGTTTTAATAATGTTCATGCACATTGTTGATTTCAGTGTGCATGAATTTTCAAGAGGCTTGTTACTGAAAAGACTAGATGGGAACTAAAAAAATAAAAACAAATAGCATAAACACATTCAACAGATGCAAATGCAAGAGTCTGCAGTCACAGTGGCTCTATTAGCCTTATGAGATTTATGAGTCATCCATGATGAGAAGTAACCCTAACTCTAAATTATGCAAAAATTTTGTGTTAGTTTTGTGTGCAAGAGGAAAAGTGAGAAGATCATAGAGTTCTTAATATTCATCCCTTGTATGTTACAATTCCAAGAAGAGCTATTGACTGATATTATAATATACTTCCATCTCGATGACTACTGAGATATTTCAGTATTAGTTGTCATGGTGCTTGTATTTATGGGGGCAAAACTGATTTTCATGGAGAACAAAAACAGGAAAAAAAAAAACAAAAAAAAAACAGTCAATATATTGGCTGATATTCCCCTCCATATATATACACATTTGTAATATATATGGACCTTTTTTTTTGTGTGTGTAACTGTAACTGTAATAGGCTGAGATGGGTCAATGTTATTCAAATCCCCTTCGAACACACAACACTCACATTCGTCCCAAACCTGTTTTGGTAGCAAAACTGCCTGAGGTGAAAAATAAATTAAAGAAGCACAGTGAATGTGTGATCAGAACTGTCCTCCTCATTAATGAAACTGAGCGGTTAATTAGAGCTGCATCTCTCAGGGCGGTACACTCTACTACCAAGACTGTCCAAAAACTCACATAGGATCCCACTCTGTGTCAAACAGTCTGTTGATATAGCTCTAATAATTTTTACTCAGGCCATGAGTACAAAATAAAAGAGTTGCTGCACTGCAAGTCTTTGCACTGGATTGCATCAGTGCACCTTGTGAACTTTAGTGTAAAACTGAATGTATGGCATAAAACCAAATTACTCTCTTATTAAAAAGCTTTACACACGAGACAGAAACATTACAGCAGCACGACTGCTAAATGTCTTTTCATCTTTCTTCTGCCACCTTTCAAATTTAACTGAACAGCTTTTATCTTTGATTGATCCTCTCTCACCCCTGATTGAAAAAGTAACAAGAGGAGAACTATAATTTCACCACTTCTGCCACACAATAGGGCAAACATATTGAGCATATTAAACCTGGCTAGAACAGCAGGGAAAATTCCTGTTATTTTATGTAAGCAAGTCTCCAGACAGCATTGCTGCTTTTCTGCTTCAGTGCAAAATGAGAATACATAAAATAACCTGCATGATGTATCTGTGCTTCTGTTAAGCTATGATTGTAATTAAAATGTTAATGAGATATCAAGAACTGGTTTCTTCTCATTGAGGTTTATGTTACACAGGAAGAGACACAATAAAAGAAAACTCTTTCAAATGTGTGTACGACAAAGAAAGGTAAGGACAGAGATAAGGTAACTAAGGTGTGTGTGTCCATGAGTATCAAATTAGTGCTACAAACAAAGGCTTTGATGACTGTGACAATGACTTAATAATTAAGCGCAGCAGGCTGACAGAACTGCATCTGTGCAGAAGAATGTCCTTATACAAGGAGCAAGTAGAGTGTGTGATAGTTGAGAACAAAGGACTGAATCAAGCAGTGGAGGTCTAATGAACTTAAGTCTTTCAAGTAAACACACAGCAAGCGCTGTACTCGCACACAGAGCAGTTGATCGCTTTGCCATTTACGGCTCATTAACTGATGGAGATCATCGATTACTCAGCCGCTTTGTGTGTCGGCTGCATTATGAGGAGAATGTGAAGTTTTCAGGCAGAATTTTTTTTTCCAGAAATAACCGAGACAATTTCATTCTTCATCCTAAATTGGAGGGAACACTTTCCACATATATCAGAGAATCCTTTTACAACAGCATTTTTTAAAAGTAGAAAGAAGAGTATTTCAAAAAGTGTGTTAGCCAGAGAGAAAGATGTTTTTTCTACTTTTAATACAAAATAAACTCAGCAGATTAATATAAGGTAATGAAGCTAGAATGATGGCAAAAAGCCCCCATAGATAATCTAACAGACTGCATACCAGATCCGCTCTTTGGGTAATTTACCATCTGTCTTAACATGAAACATGGTTAAACTTTCTATTTACCTTTAATAAATGCAACAGAAGTAGCGTCGAATGCAGGTAAAACGACTCTGGTTGTTGCCAGCTGCTCTAATTTCTTAGAAAAGCTGTAAGCTATAAGAGACTCGTGCTCAATTCAACCACAGGTATATGAAGTGGATTAACACATATTTTTTGCTTGCCAAAACCTTGCTGTAAACCAAAAATTTCAACAGTACTGCTGTATGTGAACTACAAAGTTCACATTTAGTAGTACTTTATATATAAATAATTGAGGGGTGGATCATTTCTTCATATTTTGCTTCCAAGGAGCTAGACTTTGTTTTTTGTTTTTTATAAAGTGGTCTTGAGCAGTAGTTGTCCAGGCTTTCTGAAGGTCTTTCAAAGTTTTTCTTTGGATATTGGATGCTTTTTCACTCATTTTCAGTCCAGTCCTTGTACCTGACCATTTTCAGAGTAATATTTATTTTTGGTTTGTTGAACAAACTTAACACTGACCTGTTAATGATCCAAGAATAAAAAGGCACCTAACTCAAGGGATGAACAAGTGGTGTTTTAAAACATGATAGACAACTTAGCAAAGAACCAATTTTAAATGGTATCTTTAGGTACTTTGTTATTAGCGGCCTGTTGCAAAAACACATCATTTGTTCCCATTTTTTTTGTTGAATCTATGAAAAATGCCAAAGATAACACAGTTTGACAGGCATAAAATAGTATTTTTGCACCAACAACGTGATTTCCAAAGAGCTATTAGCAGAAAACTTTGCA
>VUQS01029118.1:0-15520 GCA_015108495.1 Heterochromis multidens | reverse complement strand
ACAGGTCAGCTGCAGTCAGATAAGCAGTTTGGCTTTGATGCTGGTGTGTGAAGACAAACAGTAAAGACTTACACTCCTGCTTGAAGGTGAAGTACTCTGTGAGATGTCGGCACTCGTGGTTGCCTCTGAGGAGGAAGAGGGTGTTCGGATGGTTGACCTTCAGGGCCCACAGGTACAGTACACACTGCAGTAACACACACACACGGGAGGAGAGGGTTAATCCTGAGAGCACTACACAAACAGACGCTGAGAGGAACACTATCATCTGACCGAGAGGTTTCTCTACCACCAACTTCTGAGGGACATACCAGCTGATCACCAGCTGATCACCAGCTGATCACCAGCTGATCACCAGCTAGTTTACCAGTAATGACACAATAATGCAATGCAGCACTAACATCATCCATGTGAACAGTTCTCTGACATTAACTGTTTCTGGAGTTAAAAACAGTCCAGCTGTTTTTCCAGCTGTTACAATAACTTCTACAATAACTGGGTTTGATGATTTTATTTTCCACAGATTCACCTGTCCGAGGCTTCCTTCCTCTGGACTGACCTCTCTGAGAGTGAGTGAGTCTGAGCTTTTAAGGAGGGGAGAAGCAAGAGCTTCGTGATGAAAATAAACCCAAAAATATAAGTTTTATCCCCAATATCTTATAATAATAATTATTATCAAAATCATAGTTGAAATAAAATTAGATTAATGGCCCAGCTGAGGTACACCTCAAAGAGACAACGATGGAGACGGTAAAGAATGGTCAGATGGGGCTGGAGGATCAAACTCGTGCTCTCTCTTTGGGGAAAATGGATGCAGAGACAGCTGAACTGTTCTGCAGAGGCCAAGAAAAACATTTATAACCAGCTCTGGCTTCAGAAAGCCACAGGAAAGGGGAAAGTACAGCTCAGTTCATCCCATGACCAAACAAAAAGAGCCCAGCTAACAGAGAGCACTTGTTCCCTGAGTTTGTCCTTAAGGCAGAGTTTGGTGCAGATCCTTTGCGGTGAACTTGCAGGAGGAGCACAGGTCTGAGTGCACAGATTACACGACAGGCTGTAAGATGACTAACAGCAGCCTGACTCTGCAGGATGATCTGCGGCTGTTTACAGACTCTGACAGATTAATTAATTATGCAGGGGATTAGTCGATGCGATTATTGATCGGTACAAGCCAGAGCCAGCAGCCAATCCTTGCACAGAAACTCTCGAGGGTGCACTTCTTTCTGGGCAACATCTGGATGATACCTCAGCATCACAATGACTGAGGGAGTACGAGCATCATCAGGAAACGTTTAGAGACCTTCCTCTTCATTTCCATCAGGGAAAAGAGCTGCCGAGGGACTGACACACAGCGAGCCAGAAGCTGACGGACGTCATACTTAACTTCCAAACAAACCCACGGATCCTTTCAGCTGCCACTCACTCCTCCTGTGTTTTTGTGCACCACCTGTTTAATTTTAATGTTTTTTTCTGTTCTGAAGGCGTCGAGCTGTTCAACCGAGCTGAGCGCAGAGGAAGAGGAGAAGAATAACGAGCGCTGGGAGTCAGGCTGCATGTACATCGTCCTTTCTTCAGCCGCTTCTACACATGATTATATAACACACTTCATCAAGCTGTTAAAGTGATGGCTTGTGTCAGATGTGGGTGACTTTACACTCGTGTTCCCTTAGTTAGAAGAAGAGCCGCGGCATGCTTTGACATTTAAAATATGAGACCGGAGAGTTCAGGAGGAGTTCAAACAACACATAAAATCATCCCAACAAGACGAAACAATCACAAAACACCCGAGATGACCTCAAACTGCTTGAATTCATCAAAAGTTAATCATTTTTATTATTGCAATTATTAGATGATTAATCTATGAGCAGAAGAAACTGAACATTTTTTTGTATAATTCATTAATTGTTTTCCAAACAAGATTTTCTGTTTTGTGGCTAAAAATTGTGAAGATTTTTTTTTGGCAGATATGACAGTAAATGAGATTCGTGACTTTTAGAAATTATCCACAGAGACCAAAACAGTTTCTGTATCAGGCTGTAAACATGTTTATTTCTGCTGTGAAGTTTTAACATGGGAGTCTATGGGGACTGACTCACTGCTGCCTCTGCCGGACGTCAGAGGAACTGCAGCTGTTGGCGCTTCCACGATCATGTGGAATGACTAAACATTCAGATCTGAGCTGCAATTAAAAGTTCTCAGAGGCCACGAAAAGTGACTGCATTTTCTGCCCAATTAAGTGTCTGAAAGGTCATATTTCACAAAAGAAATTTGAGTAATCGGCTGATTCAGCGCTGATTCAGAGTCGTGACACGCAGCACGTAGTTTTGTCTCAGGCTGTCCGAGTCGTCTGGAAAACGAGTCTTTATGAAGATAAACGACCTCTAAATTAACAGAGTTCAGCGAAGCATCTGCTGCTGCAAACTGAGCCTGACTTTGAAACAGGACGACGACACACGGCGTCTCTCTGAGGTCCAGACGGAGCCAAAGAGGAAGAGGAGGAGGAGGAGGAGCAGCTCCAGGATGTCCACTAATCCTAAACAAGGATGCATGACAGCAGCCGGTACAAATGTCAGCAGCTCCATGCCAGAAGACACCTGGTCCTCCCCTCTGATGGGGCGCAGCTGGAGTCGGGATGTGTGTGTGTTTGTGTAAGTTTGTGTGTCTAACAGGGTGTGTTTGTCTGGGTGAGTGGGTGTGGCAGTCAGGACGGCGAGGGGGCAAACAGTGTGCCTTTTATTACCATGACTATTTAAAGACGCCCCGCTAAGCCGTGCGGGCCGAGCCTCCAAATGTCACGCCAGGATTTCTGCAGTTCCCCAAATCTGCACCAACACGTCCTGACAACTCTAACACAACAAACAAACTCAGAGCACCGCACACGTTTCCACCCACAGAAAACACACAGTAAGGCCGGCGAGGCACATTCATGCACTTCCAGACCCACACGCTCTACTGAACGGGTCCAAAGGATGCAGGAACGCAGGAATGAAGGGGAAAGAGCCCCATAAGACCACAAAGAGACAGAATACAACCAGTAAAGATACAAAATGACCAGACAAAGACTCAAAACAACCACAAACAATATGAAAAACCCACAAAACAAGTACAAGAACACAAAAAAGGCACAAAATTACACCAAGGACGCACAAACCCACACAATGAGGCACACAACACTCAGTTTGTGAGACTTTTTGGTAAAGGAATCATTTCTCTCCCACTTGTGCCGAGCTGCAGACACACAAACACACCTCGATGCTGAAGTAGCCTCGGTCCACGTAGTCCCCGAGGAACAGGTAGCGGGTGGTGCTGGGGGACCCGCCCACCTCGAAGAGCTTCATCAGGTCGAAGAACTGACCGTGGACGTCTCCGCACACTGGACACACAAACACAACGTCCTTCAACCAGGAAGACACACTCAGAGGGGAGCGTTAGAGTTAGAACACAGGGTGAGCTGAGGGCTGCAGTATCAGATAAAGAAGGATTATTATGACCTGTCAATCATGCAAAGCTCCAGTCCAAAATGAGCAGAGAAAACAGAGCACCTTAAGGATCAATCTTTAAATCCAGTGTTAACATGGCAGACTGCTGATCACACGTTTACGTTCATCACTAATAAAGAGGAGAAAATGCTGATTATAAACTCCCAGCTGACTTTAAACGTCTGGTTTTAACTAATTATGACACACAGACTGAGTTTCACCTTTAAAGCATTAAACCTGATATTTAAACATTAAATAAGAGAAAAAGTCTCAAAGAAAAAACCCTGCTGCAGCCACATTAACTGATCTCAGCTGCTCACACAGTGAGGGGCGGGGTCAAGGTGAGGGCTTACCTGTGATGGGGGCTTCCACCTCCAACATGCATTTCTCCTGCCGGAGGATGGCGGCGCCCTCGTTGATGATCCGCAGGGCCGCCTCCTCCTCCAGCCGTCCCTCCTTCACCAGATGGGCCTTGAGAAGCTCCACGCTGGGCCTCCCGTCCACGTACAGCTCTTTGACCGTCAGGCGGTTACCAGGAGGATACGGCACCGCTGCAAACAGACGCAGGAGGTGAGTTCACCCTGAAGGAGCGTTTATACTCTGATCAGACACAGAAGATGTAAAACCTTCATTTCATCTCTTTGCTTTCCTTTAATAATAACTTTATTTGTACAGCACTTTAAAGGGGCTCTGTGCTGCGTTCAGGGACAGTAAAGTTATTTTTTTTAATGATGGTAGTGAATTGTTTTATATCTCTGTACTCCTGACAGATGATGACCTGCTCTAACCCTTTATAAAGGCTCGCTCATACATAAGTAACAGTGACAACGTTAATGCATGAGCGAAGGCTATGAGGAGCACAGAGTAGTACAGATCCTCTTTTTCTAGTAAAAACAGTGTCTGCTCATCCAAGTTTTGAGACATGGACTCCCCCCTCGTGTGGCTCAGTGGTTTGGTCCACAGCCTGCTGTTCCCTGCAGCTTTTAGCAGAAGAAGTTTTGTTGCTTTCTGACTTTTTTTTATGCTGAATAACAAACTCGACCTTTGCGTTTGCCTTCCCGTGCTCAGATAAAACCTCGTTAGGAATCCTCAACGAGGTCACGGCATCTCAGAGTATTTCACTGTTCTGCAGCACACCTGAGATTCACCTGAGTACGTGCAGCATGTGCTCACTGCGTCAGGCGGTGTGTTTGCAGAGAGCAGGGCCCACTGACTTTAAATCCAACCATATCCAGGTCACACCTCAGAGCCAAACCCGCCAGCCTACAATCTGATCAACATCAGCGAGATGTTTACGGCGTGTTGAGGCTCGACCTGAAGACAAAGGAGTACAGTTTGGCAGCGTGAGCTGAGCCCTGCAGGAAATACCAACCAGCTTATTTTCAGGAAAACCCCGTCGTTTCTCACAGAGATCAGCAGGGAGAGCCGAAGGAGGCCGAGGCTTTACACCCAAGATTATTACTCGAAAGAAAGAGAGCTGGAATTTAACTGTGACTGACACGGTTATCGGTGTTTGGACAAATGCTGTAAAAACCGCTGCTTGAACGGTTCAAACTCCCTCAGCTGTGCCAGAGCTGCTCGACTAGGGCAGAAATCATAATCACGATTAAAGAATATGAAAAACAAATAAATGCATGAGGAAAAACGATGAGGTTCAGCCCAGACTGCAGCAGAATAAACTCCCTTTCTTCCACTGTGATCAGACATGATTCAGGTGCACATGGCGGTTTATCCACTGCTCATCTGTACTCTGAAACTACATTTAAAATAAATGGCCTGTCTGCTCTCACACAAACACTGCATGCTGCAGGCCACGTGATGCATTAATGAACTGAAATCACCTTTATGTCACTCTCTACCTGAAGTCAATGACAGTGTAGTTTGTTGGAGAGGCAGGTCGGTGTGAGGGGCTGTGAAACAGGCTGCTGTGATTGGTCTTTGTGCAGAACTGTAAGCAGAAAGTTTGATTTTGCTCGACTAACTGCTTTTTTATTGCCTCTTTGCCTCAGTGAAACCGGCTCCGACGGCCCGGTTCGCCCCGGTGTGACTTTAGGAAGGCTCTTTATTCACCTGTTTGCTGCGGCGCCGTAAACGGAGACGATGCGCGCTGCTAACTGGCGAGTTTTGCACTGGTTATGAATTCACACAGGAAGTTAAAGAGTTATAAAAAGACAGAAACAATCACACAGAGACTAAATATTTCTGAACCACCACACTCATTCCTGGCCCGGTGGTCTAGTTTAGCGTGCAGCTCTGAAACCAAACCAGGCCGCACATGTTCAGCCAATCACATCGCAGCTCCTCATGAACTGGTTCATCACTGCCAGCTGAAGTAAAACCAGCTGCGAGCCTGATCAGACAAATTTATCCCCCCTGCAACTCGGAAGTGAGAGTCGAGTTTGTGAAGAGAGAGAGAGAAAAAAACAAAACCACGATTGTGAAAAGGAGGCGTCGCAGACCGCTGCAGGAAGTGGTATTCAAATAATCATCAGCAGGAGGGACACAGGAAGAGTGAAAACTGCTCAGACGCTCAGTAAACTCAGCCTGCAGCCTCCTCGCACTTTGTTTGCTGTTGAACTCTGCCCGCCGTGTGGCCGCCTGCCAGTCAAACATAAGCAAAGCAGCGAGCCAATGCAACAGACGGCCGCTTTGTTTCTGTTTCTGCCGCCTGCCGTCCACGTGGTTAACGAGCAAACATCAGCAGGAGAGACGACACGGCCAGGTAAAGATTAGAGCCAGCCGGGGGGAGCGACGGCCTGAAATCAGACCTGAATGCAAAGCAACACGTTATTCATAAAGCACATTGGAAGCAGGAGCCACCACAGAGTCCACAGCCTGATGTCCAAATTCCAAACATGGGAAGAGCCCCCCCCTTAGAGCTTCCCACAGGGGGGTTTATATGCTTTGGGAGGGGGTCAGCACTGGGTATGGGCTGGTTTGATTCCAAACACTCAAAACTAAAGCTCTCCAGCTTTTCTGTCAAATGCAAAACGTCTTCAAAGTCTCATCCTCAAGTTCACCCTGCAATGCAAACATCTCTGCAGAGGAAAAATGAAAGCTCTCGTCAGATAAGGAGCTTATTTTCATCTTGTTATAATATATATGAATTCACAGCTTCCTGCAGCCCATCAGTAACGATCGATAACGATAAACGTGTTAACGTGACTGAGAGAGCATCACGACACAGAACAGGAACTGCTCGCAAACGTACCCTCGACAGCAGAGGATAAACCCAAACTGAGTCATCCACAAGTCCGAGCAGGTCAAACTACCAGCGTCACATTACTAATCTTTAATAACATGCAGCAGGGCTGTGTGTGTGTGTGTGTGCACGCACTCTGTCTTGCCCTGAGTTCACACTTGAACACCTCTGCAGACTTCACACTGCTACACCAACAGATTTGATTTGTTCGTTTGGTTATTTTTTTAAAAATCTGACCACAAACTGAGGTCAAACTGAGTCGACTGAAAGGCTCAAACACCCTGATAGCTTCTCTCTCACTAGGTTCACTGTGACACCTGAGGAGAAGCTTTTATCACCTGGATTTCCATCCTTCCTTCCTTCCTTTCCTCTGTCTGCTCCACTCTGTGTGTGAGGCTGAGAGCAGGGAAAGGAGAAACTAACGTGGAGGAAAGACTCTCACACTGAGCTCAAATCACACAACTATCATTTTACTAATAAATGCCAGTCTGAGTTCATATCCACCTTCATCTGACTGCTTATCCTGACATTCCATGTTAGGATAACTGAAGCCAGATAAGGAGGATGTCCTGGATATGCTGGATATGCTTCAGAGTTGGACTGCAGGCTGTTTCTGAGGATTCTGACATTTTACAGACATGTTTGATAGTACACTCCCACGCCTTGCTGTACCACATAAATGTCATTTTACTCGTTGGTTGCCAGGCAACATGATGGCTTCATATCATATTTATCATAATATTCAAGTTTTGTGGATATAAATTAGATGTTATTGTCGTGTAATTAAAACGAGACGATGCTTTTATAAAAGGTGCTATAGGTGCATAAACGCTGCAAATGGGTCATTTTAGCTCACTGGTAGGTGGTTGCTAGGCAACATGATGATGCCATATATGGGAGATAGATAAGAACCTTCAGGGGCCTTAGAGCTCCGCCCAGGAAAGTTCTCATTCCACCTTAAGAGATCAAAATGTGTGTTGTTTTTGTGAAATCATCACTGGGAACTTGTTCTTGTTTTTGATGCGACCGTGTATATTAGACAAATTTAGCTATTTTATCGTTTCTTTTATTGTTGTAATTTTAATATGTTTGTCTGGAACAGGTCTCTCTTGTAAATGAGCCACTGAGTCTCAATGGGACTACCTGTATAAATAAAGGTTAAATAAAACAAATAAAAACATTTTCTTCTATTCGATGTTGGATGGAATAGTCACAACATTTTAGGATTTGGAGCCCACCCTGCCCCAGTTCTCTGTTGGTGGAGTGGACGGGGTCCAGGGTGGAGCTCCGTCAGAGGGACCAGGACAGGAGAGCGATCCAGCTCCGTCCTCCGGTCCGGCTCCATCAATCATGAATGAGGACAGAATCATTACACATGCCGGGCGAGGCAGACGGCCCGAGTGATTCGATTACCATCGGTAACTAAGCCAAAAGGCCAGAACACACACACACACACACACCCCACATTGACCGGGTTCAGCAGGAAGCTGCAGAGTCAGGCCGCTGTGATGAACTCCAGCCATCAGAAGCACAGCGTCCAGCCTGAAGTAATTACATAATTCAATCGAGCTGATTCAGGGCTGCAAACAACATGTGAAAATATCCAAAACAAATTTCCCAGAATCCAAGCAGAAGCTGTTCTCCACGACTAATCCCAAAACCAAAGAACAATGATGACTGAGAGCTCACGGGGTTAAAATGACCACCAAAGATGTTACATGATAGATTCGCTTGTTAATTAGAAGGACTACCACTGCTACTAAAATCCTCCCAGATTTTGGGCTTGCCAAAACTTAAAAGTGATAAACTTTTGGAGTGGATCTGGATCTCTATCCAGGAACTCCTGGAAGAATTTTTACCACTGCGAGGCCGGAAAATTCCTCATCATATCTGCAAAGAGACAAACACTCAAACTGAGAAAGAACAACTGGGAGGCGTCGACGTGATGTAGAAACTAACTCGAATCCAGATCTCCTCCAGGATCTCCTCTAGAATCCAGGGACTCAGACGGTTCTCTGTGGTCCTCACAGATAAATGATCAAAAGGGATCAAGTCTGAAAAGGTAAATCCAATCAGAGCAGGTCGCCTCTGAGCGGGTGTGTCAGCTTCCTGACCGTGGGCAGCCTTAAGGAGGCTGGTATAATGACCCAAAGCGCTCCTAAGCCTCTCAAACACAACCCCACCTGCTGCTTCACCCAACACCACAGCGACTCAGATGGAGAGCAGTTTTATTCTCCTGCAACCACCAAACTGGGCTCCAATAATGACTCATCTGTGCAGTGTTTCCTCTAATCAATCAGCATACATTAGCCAGCTTAACAGTCAAGTCTAAAAAACCTCTTAAAAACTCCAAATTCATCGATGCATTGGACCAGCAGGAAGTGATTTTAGGTCTCCAGCGATTCAACAGAAACCAGAGTTCACAACCCAACACCGCCCGTTTGGAGACACGGCTCATGATGGTTTCATTACTTCCTGTTTCATGCAGAGGAAATGATAACGGTATTAAACGTAATAATTTTGTTTGTTTACTGTGTAATAAGCAGGCCTTTAAAGAACATGTTTATGTTGAAATGAATGCACCTGTGAGGAGCTTTGGCTCATATTTTTTGGCCTTGTTGTGGATGTGAAGCGATAATTGAATCGTTCGATTGTGAAAAATCAAACATTATTTACTTTTGACACCAATCAAAACTCAAACTAATTTTATCATGATGATGAAAGTGGGGAATAACAAATAAACAAAAGTAAAGTCGGACCCTATCAACACCATTTAAATCTATTTCATATTATTTTATCTTATTAATAACAATAACAACATTACATATCATGAAACCATCAGTGTTTTTTGTCATGCTGTGGAGACCCAATATAAACTTATATTAAAATTTAAAACATTTTAAAAAAGTAATGTATAACTAATAAAAAAAATTATACAAATTAAATGGCAAAAAATAAAATAAAAAATAAAATAAAAAATGAAAAAATTATGAAATAAAATAAAATGTGAAACAATTCAACATAAAGAATTAAAAATGTGAATTACATTACAAACTAAAACGGTTTAATAAATGGGTTAGGGGTGCTGGGCTGGGGGTGGCCCAGGCTCGGATGGTCTCGTCTCTGGAGACGTTTCTGCTGCAGAGCTGTGAGCCCTGAACTCACCGCAGCACCTTAAACATGTGCATCAGCAGGACGTGGCTGAGTCCCGCACACACACACCTCAGTTTAAAACCCGTTTTCCATAAACACACAATAGCGCGCATGGGGGCGTCTAATGAGGCCAGTTTCTACTCCTCCCGCACCCTCCCGCACCCTGCTGCGGGCACGGGGCCGGGCTGCGCCCGCAGACAGGAGCCAGGTGTCCGGGGAGTCGAGCAGACTCTCCGCGTGAACCTGAGCATCGAGCGCGGCTTGACAGCGGGCTGTCACACCGCAGCACCCACATCTGGAGCTCCGGGCTGCTAAGCTAAAAGGCTACGTTATTAGCTGCTGTGGGATCGATTAGCGGGCTGATTGATTACCCGGGCTGCCGCTTTCCGCCTGCCTGACGGAGAGGCGGTATAAGCGGGCAGCCCGAGGAGAATTAACCGCTACCAGCGGCTCACATTTAGCGAACCCATTAGCCCCGACACCCGTGAACTTCCTGCCCCCGGGAGCGGATTTTAAAGCAGCACCGGTCACGTACCTTTGATGGGCCGCTCCGTGGTGGAGAGTTTGTTCTGGTCTTTGGCCGACATCCTCCCTCCCTGCGGGCTGCGGGCCGGAAAACGGGCGAAATTCCGAGCTAAACTGGACCGATTCCTTCCTGACGAGCTAGCAGGCTAGCTGGAGCGAGCTAGCCGCGCTAGCTGGTGGTGTGGCTGGGAGCAGCGGCAGCAGCGCGTCCCTCCGCGAACAGGGCGACCGAGCCGAGCCGAGCCGAGCCGAACCGGAGTCAGACCTGACCAGGGTAGGGAAGAGGGAGGGAGGGCGTCCGTTTCACCGACACACCGGAGCCTCTCCGCTCTGCCCCGCTCCTCTCTGCGGTGCGGTGACGCCGACCCGCGGGTCCAGGCAGGAAGCGGCCCGGGCAGCAGCGCCGATCTCTGGCTTCAGCAGCACCGAGCGGCGCGGCGGATCATGTCCCGGCTTTATCCTGTTATTCTCGGACGAGGTGCATCTGTTCCAGGCCGCTGCGCTTCGGTTTTTTTCCTGTCGTGATCCGATGTGTCGCCCAGACCCTCTGTCGGATTACAATAATCCGCCGCAAGCGGATTTCCTACAACATGGCTCAGCGCGGGCGGGGGGTTGTGGGTAATGTAGTGTTAACGCGGTATTAACGCGCCGCCTTCAGAGCCCGCTCAGCCCGAACAGCGCAGACTGCCAATGGAAAATAACTGCATAAATAAAATTAAATAAAATTAAATAAAAACACAATTAAAATAAAATAAATAAAAAACGCTATCTACAAATAAACAAATGAATAAAACTCTGTCTGATTAAAAAGTTAAATTACCATTTAAAATAATTTTAAAAAGTACCGTGTCTATGAGAAATAAACGAGAATAGAATAAAAATACAAAGGTATGAAAAAAATATTAATTAAAAAAATCACAATGTCCTTGTGTGTCCAAATAAATTATGAAAAATACAAATAAATAAAATAAAATAAAATAAAATGTCAGAAAAAAAATTACAATTAAATATATAATAAAAAATAATTTAAACTAAAATATGAACTGAAAAGTGAAATAATATAAAATATATATATTTAAAATGAAAATAAAGCGGATGGTGGGCGGAGCTAAAGGGTGTCTTCTGGATACGTTTCTAATTAGTTTCTCAAATAAATTGCTGCAACTAATTGCTGCGATTTTTTTTTTACTCCCTAGCAAACATATATCAAATAGTATAGTCTGGGCTCTAACTAATAGTTATCTGAGAGGTTTAAAGATTTCTTCTTGTTTATACCAAACTTTACTGAGGAGATGGAGGAGCAGGATGGTTAAACCCAGCCTCTCTGTTTTAAAAGCATCAATAGGAATACAAAGTGCTGCTTATTACATCCTGTTATATGCCGAATATGAGAGTACACTCAGCTGATCCAAACTAAGTCACAATGAGCCACGTGGGCTTTACTGTCATCTGTTATTGTATAAAAACATATTAAATTGTTGGATTTTTGCATGGAGTTTGGCACCTGGTCTGTTCCACAGTCTTACTCATTTTTCCTGATGATAATGATGATGTTATTTAACATCATTTGCTGGATTTGCTGGATTTGAGCACAGCACAGAGCTGAAGCAAAACACCACAGCGCCTTCATGTGGTCACTGCTAACATTGTATGCAGTAAAAACTGATTCAGCCTTTAATGCTTCACACTGGGACACCAGGCATGCGTGGAACTCCTGGCAGGATATGTCAACACCACTTGTCTGAATTTCCTGGGATAACTAAAAAATGTCTTATTTCATAGAGCTGTTAATAACTCTGATGAGCTCTCAGTCTGTCCCGGGGTGGACCTCATCACACTGTTTGGTTTTTTTAGTTGAAACTGAAAATAAAATCATAAAATATGAATAAAGCCACAGAACAGCTGCCCGTCGATGTAAAAATGAGCTTAATGAAGAAATAAAGAGAGACAGACATGTGTGACCTCGGCTTCTCTGTTCTCTCCATGTTTGAACAAACCCAGATCCAGGAGTTCAAAGAGGTAACATCCTGCTGCTGACGCTCGCTCTCAGGTGTTTCACCCTGCAGATACATTCTCCTTCTTTCTACCTCAGGCGTTCACCCTGATCGACCAGAACTGGGACGGCTTCATTGACAAAGAGGACCTGAAGGACACCTACGCGTCTTTGGGTTTGTAGCTGGAATCGGACACCCTGAGCAGGTTTTCTGTGATGTCAGGTAACCGTGACATGAACAGGTGTTTCCGTTTGTTCAGATAAACTCAATGTGAAGGACAATGAGCTGGAAGAGATGCTGAAGGAAGCCAGCGGGCCCATCAACTTCACCATGTTCCTCAACCTGTTTGGAGAAAAGCTCCATGGTGAGAACTTTAAAGGGAACTCCACCGATGTGACTGTATGGATGTGTGTGTATCAGACCTGTAATTTAGACGTGTTTAACCAAACCTTAAACCAAAGTCCGGCTTAACAGACACGAGACCCTGGAGTTTAACCAGTACTGGACACCTTCAGACTGCAGGTTTACTGAAGAGTCAGAAACATCAGGGGCTTCTCTCCTGGAAGCATCTGAAGGTGGACGAACCCGATGACTCCCACCTTCTGTCGGAGGTTTGTAATGTTTGGGTTTGTGCTGAAGTCTGAATTATTTTTAATAAACGGGTTCTGTTAATGCCAGCTGATGTTTCATGTACAATTACTTTAGTATATTTCATGAATGCATGGAACATTCTATCTTCATACTGTGAATATTTCACAGTTTTAGGTCCTCAAAGTTCACAGGAGGGGCTCCAGATTTGGTTCTTTTTCATTATTTTTGCAGCATGTTTGAGTCCTCATAGCTTCATACGTGCAGCCTGAAAAACATATTTAAGCTCTGTTAGAAACTGCAACCAAGTCAGTTTTACTCCCACAGTCTGAAGACTAAATCTGGTTTCTGTTCAGCAGGATTTTTCCTCTAACCAGCTCTGAGCATCAGTCCGATCTTCAGTAAACTGCACTGATTTCATTGTTATGGAGGTTTTATCTGGTTAAAACTGTGAGACTCTTAAAATCTCCTTTGATACCAGGTTCATCTTGTAGGCGTGAGTCCTTCTGTGGTAGAATCATTTTCTAATGTATTCATATTCTAACACTCCTGAATCATGTTCTTTAAAATATTTGAGATCACAGAATCAGGCAGCTTTCATTAAGCCCTGAAGGACCTGGATCATCATGGAAAACCACACAGTTGGTTTAGACTTTGGTTCTCCAAAACTCCACCGTGAGGTTTAGGAGGAGTTAAAATAGTCCCGTTTAACCTGCATGCGGATGGAAGCGCAGTGATCAGTGAGAAGCTCAAAATGAAACCAGAGATTTTATTTTCTGTTCTCTGCTGTGTGTTTGGTGCAGGCACCGACCCCGAGGACACCATCTTAAACACCTCATCCACAAAGACGAGTGAGTTCTCACACAAACGCCTCTTCATTCAGGCTGTGACAGGAAGTTAAACACAGAGCGTTTCCTGTTTTCACAGGCTGCAGAAGTTACTGATGACACAAGCAGACAGGTTCACACCTGAGGAGGTAACGCGGGGGCTGCTCCATGTTTTTTAATCAGAATATGAAGAGATGTGAGATGTTTTATGTGAGCTCCTCGGTTACATCGATAACTGTGTGACTGCAGGTCAAGAAGCTGTTTCAGTCATCAAAAATCGACGCCGCCGGAAACCTGGACTACAAATCCCTGTGTTACGTCATCACTCACGGCGAGGAGCAGGAGGAATGACGCGTCTGTGAACCACACATGAAATATTGCTGCTGCAGTTGGTGTGTTTGATGTGAGTCTTTATTTGGCATTAAATAAAAATTGAAGTCCTCGCTGCTTTTAGGAGCTGAACACTTCAGACCAGGAGGATGTCTGAGAGGATCCATCCACAGTCCTGATCCTTCACAGTGCTTTCAGTTAGTAACTGCTTTTATTACCGTGTCATATATAACAAATCCTCACACTTCACAAGTTATTCAGTTTCACTCATCGTCAGAAACATTTCATGAAATAAACATTTTATTAAGTCATCAAAATGTACAGGAAACTGGAAATTCTCTCTCAACCTGCTCCACAAAACCCAGTGTGAGTGACAGGAAGCTCACACTGTGAAGACTACAACAATAAAACTCTACAACTCTAAAACTCTAAACACATTTATACGCTTACATTTCAGTTTAAAATATCGAAGCTCTAAAATCCCCTCTGAAAACATCTGTAGGTCATTTAAACTTTCAAAACACATTTTTCAGCTACAGTCAAAGAAAATCAGTTTTACTGATGTTTGCAGCACCTCAAGTTTTTATGAACACATCCAGGACACTGCTGCAGTTCCTGCTTTGACCTGATGGTGGCAGCGGTGCCCAAACACCAACAGAAATGAGTCCATTTGGTTTGCAGTCAGTGATGCTGGGGTTGGTACAGAACAGCATCTCTGCAGATGAAGATGTGCTCGAGCCTGATGATGATGATGATGAGTTAGAGTTTGTGCTTTTTTATTAATTAGATCATTGATAAGTCCTCATTGATGACAGGCAACCCGAACCTTAACCCCAAACACCGTCCTTCTAAGTCCTATCAAATTAAAAATAAACCTTTTTACAAAAATTATAAGATTTCATTATTTTATTCCATCAAAGTTCATTTATTTTTCTTTAAAAACAGCACCAGAGTTTCAGAAACAGTCAGCGTCCTAAAACCACTTCAGTCTGATGATTCATCTCCGGTACTTTCTTTAGCTGCTATAAACACACCAGCAGATTTCCTGCACACATTTCCAGCTTGTGAAGCCAGAACATGTCGACTTCCAGCTGCAGAACAGGAAAGACAAGCCACGACTTCCGGGAGCTGGTGGAGGCTCTGAACGTCTGAAGTTTGTCCAGATTTCAGCTGGAAACATCCCGTCCTGCTCATCCACACTGACCACAGAGGGCTCTGTGTAAAACCAGCAGGTAAAACTACAGCAGCGTGACGTGGCTTCATCTGGCCAATCATCGAGCTTCAGGGCTGAAACACGAGGCCAGCAGCTGCAGTTCCTCTGGTGTCCAGCAGAGGCAGCAGTGAGTCAGTCCTCATAGACTCCCATGTTAAAATAAACATGTTTACAGCCTGATACAGAAACTGTTTTGGTCTCTAGAGATAATT
>VUQS01029117.1:0-10152 GCA_015108495.1 Heterochromis multidens | reverse complement strand
CATCCCTGCAGCACCAATCCAAAAGTCTTTGCATGTTCTCATGAAACATTTGCTATTAGATATTTGTGCCCTCCTGTGGGGATAGAACAACCTTTAATAAGCCTTTGCAAAAGTTATGAGCTATTGCAAAGAGCTCTTGATATTTAAGATGTACTGCTAGTGTACAATATTCTCAGTAAAACTCTTAAAACTCTTTGTTCAGCAGTATTTGTGCACCACAACTCACTACTTAGGGTGTTTTTCTGAGTTCTGAATGTGATTTACAGGAACAAGCTTGTGGCATATCAGCAACTTTGCGCCGTTGCTCTATCTCCTTCATGCAGATGACAGCTTTCTAACAGACGTATATTGAAGTCTCCTCACAAAATAACACTATTTTGCTTTTATTCGAAGTAAAGGTCAAAGCAGCAGCACCATGACGGTAAAGTGCCGATGTGATAGATTCAAAAATCCAATTAAACCCCAAAGCATGGAAGTGATACAAAAATGCCATGTGTTCATTAGAATGTAACGTTGAGCCGCTCTTTATCTCCTCTGATTCAGCAGCAACATTAGGCTGCATGACAGGGAGCATGTAGAACTGCAACACTTTTGACTGCTGGAAACATCTTCCACACACAGACGACACCCAAGCTCCTGATAAAACGTGAGGTCAGGTTTTATCTAAACCACATACGCAGCTTCACTGGAACCTTTATTTGAATTCATTTCCATTGCGGGTAAGTATGTGTAGAAAAACTGTAGTCAAAATATTTACATATTTCAAATGATAAAATGGGAAAAATGCAGCAATGTTTCCTTGTTGTTGTTGCTGCTGCTGCTGTAGAAAAAAGTCCAGATATGAAATGGTGTTAACCACATGCAGTGGCATATGATTGTGAAATGTTTCTGAAGTTCAAATTTATAAGGCTATATGACCGACCTGTGACAACCCCAGCTTTGCGGTACCTTTTAGACTTTCAAACTCATCCAATGCTTTTAAAGCCCACCAATCCAACCACAATTATGCTTCAGAAGTGCACTTTACTTAAAATGTGGATTTCCTTCTTCCTTGGGTATGTTTAAAATGTAAAAAAAAAAAAAGAAAGAAAAAAAAGTTTAAGGGGACTGGTAACTTGTGTGAAAAAACTCCACAACAACATCACGGCCGAGGATAACCTTGTTGTAAACCTTTAGACTTTAATGCAGAGAGTTTTTTTGAGTAGTCAGTAAACTGTAACCTCACATTTGAAACCTGGGAAACCTTTTACCAAAAATCATAAAGCCCCAAACAAACAGTTTGTTCTGACCTCATAAAGTTCCCCACTTCCTGAGTAGCGATGAGTGACATCAATTTTTTTTTTTTAGACCAGCAGAGTGACTCTACTCTGTTACTTACACGTGTATTTCTAAAAATCTTGATAAGTGCAGCAACGTATTTCAGCATATTTACCTGCATCCTCCAGGCTCCCAAACTGGCAAATCTGACTGATGCTACCGATCCAGCTGTTCATCTCCTCCTCGGTTTTGGCCACCAGGTAGAAAACACGAGATGAGGTCTTTACCACAAAGAGGTGCTTGCCGTGGAAGTCCCTCTTTATCCTCAGTTGCCCTTCGAGCATTTCCACCTCGCACTCTTTCAGGTCAATGGTGCGGATTGGCTTTTTGGAGTTCTTGCTCTGGTAGTATTCCAGCACATCAGGATCGCCGCTCATGCGACCTCTTCGAAGCACAAACCAACGTTTCCTCCATGCCTGCAGGTGCAAGAATTAAATTTTTTTTTAATGGCTTTGCTCTTTAATTTAAATTTCACCCAAGATTATGTATCACTTTAAACACAGTTCAATAACTCCAGCTGCAGCATCTTCCTTTTCCCCACTGACAGCATTTTATTAGTCACGAGAATTTGATCATGGCCCTGCTAACAGCAGAAACTTAGTTAGCTGGTTGCTAACTAAGTTTCTTTGCGTTTGTTATGGTCAGTAAGCGGAACCTCAACTGCAATTTCCCAAAAGTGCAGAGAAGAGGAAGTTCACTGTATTTAGCAGAAAATATCTAAGAGAACGAAAGAGGTATTTATATGGAGCCTGGTCACTTCTTTATGCTGAAAACTAACTGAAAACTTAACACTGAAACTGCACTAAAAGGTATTTATAGCTAACTTGCAGTGAGTACTAGTCATGAAGCTGTTACATTTCAATAATAATGATTAAAAAGAATCATATCAAGAATAATAAAGGTATGTGTGCAGATGCTATCGTTTCACTCCTGGTTTTTGTGGCTTTGTTGTTGGGGCTGATCCTTTTTGTGTTGTGAAGACTTGTAAAATTTCTTTCTGCATGTAACAAATGTTCTCCTGCACAAGTCAGTTGGTGATTTATGTGTTAATTCCAGGAAATGGTGAGACACAGCACACTTATTGCCAAAAACACCGCTAAGCTTAAGAGGAAACCGTAACTAGACAGATGGCAATTTTGATCCTGTAGATGTTCTGAAAATGAAAAGTTTCGCACTCTCAAAAGTAAGTTGTTTTGTGTATCCAGGTTCATCTAATGGAAGCAGATGGCATGTGTAGAAGCCAGTCAACGGTTTCTGTATATTTCTGGTTTAAAAAAAGAAAAAACATATATATATTTATATTCGGATGAAATCAGAAGGTTTCACCCTTTTAATTAAAGTGGATCTCCATGCTTTTCTTTATATTACTGCAGGCTAAGGCCTATTGTGTATCTCCAGATTGTAGATACTATATGTGTGTTTAACTGAAAAAGAAAAACATCACAGGTCTAACACTGATCTGAAACTCACAAACAAGCTTGTTTTCAGTGTTTTTAAAGACATTTCAACCACATCAGATGCAGCTTCCTTATCTCCTGTCACGTGAACTGAGTTCGAAACTCTGGTCACATGGTAACGGGTGGTCAGCAGTGGCGACAAATGAGTAAACTTGTCCTTTGGTTGAGATTATTTTTCTTGAGTATTTTATGACTCACAAAGCAGAAAAGCATAAATGATATTTAATGGTGTTGCTCTGTTAAAGTGTTCCACTGAGCCAGAACCCGAAGACTCAAAAAGCTAAATGGAATTCCACCATTTTTAATTATGTTCATTATACCCCTGTATCAATTTGTGACAGGTCAAAGTGCATTCAGTAAAGAAGTTTATGCATTTAATAGGAAGAAAGGTGAGATATGTATAGTACTTTTTACTTTGTAGTATTTTAATATTTTACTTTTATTTGGTGTTTTGATAGAATTTGATGTTTTTTTCCTTACTTTAAAAGCAAAGTGTGAAATACTGGAGTAAGACACTGTGATAGCAGCAATGTGATAAACATCTGATAGCACTTCATGTGTAGATCTGAGTAAACAAAATACAGACTCTTGTTCTACTTCATCACACACACTGGTACACTGTAAACTACATTTCCAGAAAGTGGAAACACAGTGTTGACAGAGCTCCTTCCAGTGAAGCGTTTCTCTAGCAATACAATTAAACCAACGCCTTTGTTCACCACCACAGTGCCGTGCTCCCTCAGTACCACTGGGATGTCATTTACAAAGATAAATTTGACCCAGATAAATAAAAATTTTCATATGGGCATAGGCCAGAGCCTGATATTTGAATAAGGTAAATAGTATACCTGTCCTCACAACTGTCTAAAAAAAAACCCACCATCAATTGGATTTGCATGTCATGCTAAAATAAGTTTCTATTTCCCATCCCAACACTGTCAACACACACACACAAAAACACACGCACCCCCACCCACCCTTTCCTTACATCGCTTTTGACAAATGGCCCTCCGCCTCCTTTATTCGTACAGAGGAAGTGCAAACAGCCATTTGGACTATTTCTGCTTGTCGCTTAAGTGTCTGACTGCCCATGACATTACTTCCCATGTTTCACAACACACAGACGCACAGAGCAGAGCAAGTGGTCAGCCTGACATTATCACATGACCCCGACAATCACAAACCAGTCAAGAAAGCTGAATGCTGTTTATGTAAGCTGTTCCATATACTTGCTGCAAGGAGTCATGTCCAAATGTGTCTGAAGAACATCTGTAGTTAGTGGGATGTTGCTACCATAATACAATACTGCTATAACTAAGCCAACACACAAAAGTAAAGCACCGTAACAGAGATGAGGAAGATGATATGAAGGAGACCAAGACAAGGCAAACATACAAGTCAGTATATCTTTAAATCTTCATTCTACATCACAGCACACACACACACACAAACACAAGGTTCAGCAGCACAGTCTGGCATTCGTCCTCCTGGCAGAGGACATAGACAAGTGTCCGATGTACACTTCTACTCACAAATCTCTTTAGTTTCTTCTCCGGAGGGGATTTAATGAGCCAGCCTTTGCAGACCACATCCCCAGCACTCATCTTGGCTGCAGTGTGTCGTCCTCACGGCTGCTGCTGCTGCTGCCACCGCCACCGCTGCTGCTGCTGCTGTTGCTGTTGTTGCTGTTGCTGCTGCTGTGAAACTGAGAGTAAAGCATATCCTGTTCTGGTATTCAGCTCAGCCACTCCAAAAGGAGGAAGTAAAGAAATTGATCACGCTGACACACACACATACACAGAGAGAGAGAGAGAGAGAGAGAGAAAGAGAGAGAGAATATGTGTACTGGATGGAGCTATTGGCCTAAGGGGGAGTTAATGAAGAGAAAAATACTGTCAAATAAGATTTGAAAGATTTGAGGATTTAAACTCAGAGACTGGTGGCATACAATATGTAGCCATGTCACATTCTATTATAACATCTGCGATACAAACATTAGTGATTCAGCTTTTCTGTTGAAATGTCAATTTCTTCATGCTACTGAGGTTTCTGAGCTCCACTGAAATACGAAGTGGTTTTAAGTGATAACCAATGATAACACCAAAACTACCGCCCTACTTGATGCTTAAAGATAAAGTAAAAGCGCCTCATTTGCATACGAGCTTCTAGAAAAGTCTTGGTGGTGATATAATTACTAGTAGAAGTGATATAACAGCTATTATGTATCTGTTTGCTTTTCTATCCGGGCTTAGAAAGTTGTTTAAATTTAGTTCTGAACAGGTTTTAAATGCAAACTATCTTGCTCTTAGGTTACTCATGGTAAGAAAGGCTGCAACAGTTAACCCACACACCTGTAAGTGCATTAAAGACTGTTTGTAGCAATACTTTCATGCATTTATGCAAATTGTGCATGTCTGCTAAGACCAATAAAATTTCTAATATTAATAAATAATAACATCCATAAATGCCTAAATAACCTGGTAAGCTCCTAAAGGAGCACAGTGGCCTGGTGGTAAATGCCAGGCCTCCTGGTTCAGTATCTCAGAGTGCATCTAAACTTAAAGATACTGCTTATGCAGCCCTCCAAACCTAAATGGAACATCAGAGGGAAGCCTGGGAAACTTTACTCATGTTTAAACAGCATTTAAAAAGGAAATCCGTTATGTAGACATGTCTGTTATAGTGCTTGTCTTTAAGTTTAATGCTGGGATTATTGTGTATGTTTTGTTCTGTTTCATACTGGGGTTTTTTTCTTGTTGTTATTGTTGCAAAACTTCCCACTGCATCCTGTTACTTATGGTGCAATTTCCTTAAGTTTATTATGTAAATTCCTCTGAACTCAGAGTTTCCTTTTCCTTACTGCTTACTGCTTCCCAATAATGCTTAAAATATATAGTATATTTATATATAGTGAATATATAGTAAGTGCAAAGTATGTTGTGGCTTCTTTCTTTACTTCAAATACTTGCATTATAATTTGTTTCTCATCTCCGTAAACTGTTACTCCCTTGTTCTACTGACACACCTACACTTTAAGGGTCATTAGAAAGTGGGGAGTAATTTTAAGTGGGGAAACCTGAATTCACTCTGAATTCAGTAGAATAACGTGGCAAATGTTAGGAAATTGCACTTTAAGTTGCAGGCTGTATTATGAAGTGCCAGCATGTCTTTGATTTTAGTTTTTGTGTATTTGTATGAATGCATAAATTTCATTACATGCTAGCTTAGGCTTTAAATTTGTGTGGTGGTGCCATATACTGGTAGTAGTGAAAATACTGTTAATAGAGGTGGTAGTGCAAAAGTAACACTAATACTACTGCGGCTGGTGGTAGCAGGGTTTTATTCAGAAGGCCTCTGATTTCTATAAAAAGTTCTGACTTTAATATCATTATCAGTCACTTGATCAAATAAACTATAAAGACATCAGATAGAGATGTTTTTGAAGTACACATGTGCAACTCAGAGGCTTGTTTTCCAGGAAATTATCTTTTATCATAACAGGGAAGTTTTTTTTTTCCCTTTCTTTAAACTTCTCTTGCCAGTAAAAAGAACAACCCATCATTACCACACCATTTAGCTTTTTTTTCCTCTAACAGGAAGTACATTAATCCTCATTATCTAAGTTATTCCCTATCATGAATAATCAACTGGTTTAACATTGTCACTAGACTACTCTGAAGTCTGCACTGCACAGCACAAGACTATGAATTTTCAAAATCACCATTATGCAGCTGATGGCTGACTATAGCGTTCCTACAAACACAATATACAGAACAAGTCTCTTTTCAACCACCAGAGGGTGACAAAACAATCTAAAATTACATACCTTGCTTTTTTTTTTTTATTATTTCTTAAAGAGAGAACAGATAATACAAGAAAAATAATTTTGAAAATATTAGAGAAAATAAAAATATAAACCAACATCTCAGCCATAAATTAATTAATTAAAAAAAAACAATAAAAGAGACACATCAAGCTTCCCAAGCAAGCTGTAAGAGAAGTCAAATGGAGTGCCACTAAGTTAGAAGCACGTTCAGTTAAAACAAATTGTGTTGGTTGGGGATAACTATAGTGTGAGACAACACTTGTGCAGGTTAAAAGAGGAGGTTCAGGAGCGTGCATGTGAGGAGTAACTGTGCTGGAACACAGAGCTGAGCTAGTGTGGCTAACTAGCCTTGTAGCCATGCTGTCTGCTGATGTGATAGCCCTCTACGGTATGGTGTAGCCCTCAGGGAGCAAACCACATTTCTGGTTGTTACACTGTCCCTTAAAATCATATTCATTTTTTTTTTTTTTTTTATTTGACGGCACAACACACATCACTGTTCAGTAAAATGAGGAGTAAAAGAGGGTTTGACCTTTGACCTGCGGGATGGGGCAATCCTTTCAGGAGTCAAATCTGCGTGGGATGCAATGGCAGCTACTGCTAAAACTAATATTCTTTTTATGCCTTTTTAAATTGAAATAACTATATTTTTAAAAAAAATATGTGCATGTGCATGATTATATCAAGAAGTGTATTTGGTTTTTTAAAGACATGTTTTGATTTCACTTATTTACTAAGGCCTCAATTATACACTGTTGTGGACACGGTCAGCTGGAGAGCTTTTGGCTGAGCAGTCACTCCTGTTACATCTCTTTGACGTCTGCTACCTGGGGCGCATGCGTAGTTGGTGCGTCGTAATAGAAATTCTCCATGGACGACTGAGCTACAGCCACCCAGCCACAACCTTCACAGAGCGTGAGAAGACATGCCCACTTTATTTACTTCCACTGGCAATCATCCAGGAAGTCACAGAACCATAGTTACCTTTGTATCCACTTATAGTTTTACTTCCTGTCTTCCCTGATGTTTTCCTGATTGTCTTCCCCAGTGTTTGTTTATTATGCTTCTTTTTTTTGTCAGGGACTGTTTCCAAACATTTCAGAGAGAGGAGATGCCAGCATCTCAACAGAGAATCAAACCAGCAACCTGCAGGTCCCTGAACTGATTGAGCTGCAAGAAGCCTTTGAAGTGATCAAGGCTGAGAATTTCCAGTTGAAAGAGCACGCACAAAGAGCGGTGCAGACTACTGAAAGTCTGCTAGCTGAAAGAGCAACTATGTGCAGCAACCTGGATGAGAACAAGGTGACAACAGACAAACTCAGCAAAGTCACAGCATCCTACAAAAGAGGAACTGGATAAGAAGGAAGCTAAAAACTGTAAAAGCACTTGAAGAGGAGAAAAGGGAAATGCACGAGGCAAAAAAGAAAACATAATTGAAAATTGAAAATGCAAAGAAGGAATTGTTGGAAGTCCAGAGAATACTGAAAGAGGAGAAAAGGGCAACACAGGAGGCAAAAAAGGGAATTTACAATGTAAAGAAGGAAGCTGAAAATGTAAAGAAGGAATTGTTGGAAGTCCAGAAAGCACTTGAAGAGGAGAAGACAGAAGTGATGGGAATAAAGACAGAAATGACAGACACTGAAAGAGAGAGTGTAAAAAAACACTCAAATAGCTGAAAAGGCGAGAAAAAGAAGCAAAGAAGAAGATGCTAAAAAGGAAGGTAAAATTGTTGAAGAAGGCAAAAGAGCAGGAGAAGGCGGCCAAGAACAAGAGCTGCATCTGGAGCTGCTTCCAAAAGAAAAAATCTCCCAGTGACACAAAGGTTGAGGAGACTGATGGTTCAGCTCAGGCTGAGCAAGTTTCCTGTTCCTGCCCCCTCTGTCCACTTTTTCATCTTCTCTAACCTCACCCTCCACCTTTGATCCACTTCCTCTTTCTCCCTCCTTTCATCCTCTCTTCTCCATCCTGCCGCCAACCCCATCTCTCTCCCATCCCTTCTCTTCTCTTTCCTCCTCCCTCCACTCCCCCTTTGTTCCACCCTACCTCGATTCCTCCCTCTTCTTCACCCTCATTTCCTCGCCTTTGAAATGAAGATCATAATCTCTATCATTAAAAATCAATAAAAATCAATCAATAAATATTTGTGCATGTGTCTGCCTCTATGATGCTCCACATTGTGGTTATGGTCGCTGTGGAAACACTAAAGCTAAAGCTCTGAAGTTTATTATAAGAATAATATTAAATGATAAAGATTGTTAAAATCTTTTATATATAATATAACCTTAATGAAATTATGTGCTTGAGATGAATAAATTTGATCTTTTTCAATGTGTGGAGATCCCGAAATCTCAAAATACGGCAATCTGTGTGTGTGCACTAAAAATGATTATTATTATTATTTTTATTTTTTTTAGAATTTGGGCCTGTTATAATTGCGCCCTAATAAAAGAAAATCTGAAAAATGTATTTCTATCTTTTGCAGACGTGAAACAAGCAGCCTCTGAGTGTCTCTGTATGATCAAGCTTTGTAACCAATAAGAAACCATTCATTTGCTTGATGAGTGCCTCCCCTTTTAGATTATCTGGGCAAGGCTTGTTGGGAGGAGACCCAGATTTACACCCAGAACTTGTTGCAGAGTTTACAGTAGTCTGCTACCTGGGGCGCATGCGTAGTTGGTGCGTCGTAATACACGAAATTATATCAGGGGAAGTTGTTATTGTTTTTAACTTCTCTTGCCAATAAAAAGAACTATCCACCATGACCTATTTAGCCTTTCTTCTCTTAAAGGAAGTACATTAATCCTTATTATCCAACCAACAGTTATTCCCTGTCATGAATAATTAACTGGCTTAACTCTGTCACCAGACCACTCTGAAGTCTGCAAATGACAAGACTGCACTTTTAAAATCGACATGATGCCGCTGATAGCTGACGGTTACGCGTTCATACGGACAGAATAAACAGAGTAAATCTCTTTTCAACCACCAGAGGGTGACAAAACAATCTAATGAAATCCAGTCTATCGCTCATAAATTATGACAGTAAAAATTCAATGAAAATGTGTTTGTATAACTTACATTAAACCCTCATACATTAGACTACATTTGCCTAACATTAGAGCGCATTACATTAAAAAAAGATGATTATTTCTTGAACTTCTTTAACTCGTGTGTTTTCCGACACACGTAATTAATAAATTAATAATATTTATGATCATGCATATATGTGTGTTTGCACTAACGCACAACCTCATGTTGCGTTATTCTCACCTTCGTCCTCTCTGCACTGAAAACCGTTTTTCACCAATTTACTGTAGTTGTTTTAAATAACCTGCAGAGGGCAGCAGCGAACTTTGACTGTAGTTTTTTGAAGAAAGGAACAAGAACGGGGTTCGCGCAGTCACCAAAGAGCCTTGAATGAAAGAGTTACGCTTAGCTGCCACTTGCGATAACAGGGCTGCTGTCACTGATATCAGGGGCGACGCCATCTTTCTTCTTCTTCTTCTTCTTCTTTTTTTTTTTTTTTAGGGGTGACCAATCTAAGTTGTCTTT
>VUQS01029116.1:17065-28128 GCA_015108495.1 Heterochromis multidens | reverse complement strand
CCAGTGTGCTTGGGTGGGTGAGTGGTGCTGTAGTTGCGAATGAAATGGCGATAGAAGTTTGCGAACCCGAGGAATCTTTGAAGCAGCTTTCGGGTGGTGGGAGTAGGCCACTCCACCACTGCCTTGATTTTTACTGGGTCCGTCTTCACCTGCCCTCCTGCTAGAATGTATCCTAGGAATGTAACAGAGGGAGAGTGAAACTGGTATTTCTCAGCCTTCATGTACAGTCTGTTTTCCAACAGCCGCTGTAACACGTTTTGGACATGAACCTTGTGTTCCTCAAGGGTCCTGGAAAAAATCAAGATATCATCCAGATAGACGAAGACAAAAATATTTTTAAAATCCCTAAGGACATCATTGACCAGGGCTTGAAAGATGGTGGGAGCGTTAGTGAGACCAAAAGATATCCTAGAATCAGAGGGGTATTGGGAGCATCTAAAGCCAGGAAGGAGAGTGTCTCTTGATGATTCCCAGAAACCACTAATTGGCTTGGCCCAGTCTGGTGAGTAATCATGGCAAAGACTTGGCTGTTTAGTGCGGTGGCTGGAATGGGCGAAGTTAACGGGGTCAGTGGAAGGTTTAATTGTTTAGTGTTAGTGTTCATTTTTTCATAAAGGAGTTCAGGAGACTTACTATATATTTAAAAAAAAAGATTTAATTGCTCAGCAGTTGAAGATACAAGTTTACAGCGCTGGACTTTCCTGTGAACAGGCGGTCTGCTTCACAAAAAAGATAACCCCAAACTGGGTGCAACAGTTTTATAGCATATCCAAAACAAAATATTATCTTGACTATCTTCTCCCTGGGAAGCGGCGTGGTAGGACCTGGCATTTTCCGATTGGTTCTTCTCCTGTATTCCGCTCACATCTGTCCTCGTCTCACATCTGCTCCTTCCCTGAGAAAGTGATAAAAAGAGAAAAACACCTCCCTGCCTGTCCTTCCTATGTATCAATATTAGCTAGCAATTCCCAGCCTCTTATTTCTACTTATACTATCTAAGTCTAGCACGCACATTCGTCACACACAAATGCACAAATGTCACCTTGACTTTAACTATTCGTTCTATATAAGCATGTTTTGCAGTTCCTTCTGCATTCCACTCAATTTCTCCTTATCTTGACCCTTCACACTGTGGGGTCAATGCTCTTTACCTGTTCTTTATGAGGAGTGCCAACTCTTTATTAAGCACAATTGCAATGTGTAAAAAAAGATAATCTAAAAACTCCATTTAATTATTTTTATTTCTAATATTAGCTAGCTCAATATCCATGTAATTTTGCTCTGCCCCCTAGTCAACAAGGGCTTGGAGGGACTGTGAAACCTGACTGAAGCAAATTGTGGCTGGTAGTAATAAACGGGCAAGAGAATGTTGTAGTGTACTGCTCACCCGTATCTCAGAGCTTACCGGTGGGTGGAATCTTTTGGCCATAGGGGACAGGTAGCCAGGAAATGACCCACGTGGCCACAATAGAAATATTCACGAGCCATAAAGCGCTTCTGACGTTCCTCAGGAGTTAACCGTGAGCGGCCAATTTGCATAGGCTCTGGCTGGGACTCCGGCAAAGAGAGGGAGGCCCCGGAAGTGAAACCACAAATTCCGCCACACTGCGGCTGCCCTGCCGGAGGTTCAATAATCTCTTAGCTGCGCTGCCTCAGATACTGGATGAGCAAAAGTTCTTTTTAGCTTTTCCAGGAAAACATCATAGGAGCAGGTTTCAATGGGGTCAAAAGTGAAATATGCCTCCGCCCATGCCAGCGTTTTTCTTCTCAGCAAGGCCACCACATAAGAGAACCTAGAGGCATCATCGGGAAAGGAACGCGGTGAGCGACCAAAGGCTAATGAACACCGTAACAGAAATCCCCTGCAAAGCCCTGGTTCCCCTGAAAATGGCTCGGGAGAGGGAGACATGGCATCCCGAAACACCGCAACTGGAGCTGGAGCCGAGGGGACGGTGGTGGCCGAGGGCTGCACCACGGCTTCGGGACTAGGATTAGGTGTTTGAGTAACTGGTGGGGGTGTCTGAACAGGAGCTGGGACTAAACTAGCACTAATAGCCTGAATAGCTTGAAACATTTCCTCTTGTTTTTCGACTAAACAACTGATACTGCTCACCCAAGAAGCGCAGCGCCTGCTCGTGCTTGCCAAGCACAGCCCCTTGCTTCACAAGTGCTGTCCGGACTGGATCTGCTGAGTCCATATGGCCAGATATTACTGTCAAGGCCCACTTAAGGCTATGTAATGTTCTTGACTCAAAAGCAGATTCAGACAAAAACAGTTTGCTTGAAGTCAAGACGTTATTTAATGTGAGCGATTGGGACAATGAGCCATCACTGGGGGTGGGCGTCACCAGAGACAGGTAAACTGTAAGAGAGGAGAGTCATGTTAGCTTAAGGTTTCCGTGAGTGGGACATCTTATTATGTGTGAATGTGAGTGGGAGTGGAATGGCAGCTTACATAGGTTTGAGAAGTTAAAGATCCGAGGAGGTGGTGATCCGGTGAATGCTTGAGAGGAGAGGCTGTTCCACGGCAGTGGAATCCAATCGTGTCCTTCCCTGAGTCCTGAATGGAGGAAGCCGCAGGAGGGCAGGCAGATGAGTTCCTGTAGGTAAATCCAACTTGAGTTGGAACGATGGCAGGAGACAGACCAGCAACGAGAATCCGGGTGAGCAGGCAGATAAGAGGTGAGTACTGGGCTGGGACTGAGATGAGCTAAGAGCAGGGAAACAGCAGAATTAGCACAGGCTATAATGAAACGAGGAAGTAGCAACATGAGGCCGATTTACCACCGAGAAGTAGCAGACAATCTGGCAAGGAGTGAAGGCTCGAGCTGGTCCTTAAATACTGCTTCTTGATGGTGACTCGATGAGGTACAGGTGTGCCGGGCCAGGAGCGGGAATGTGGCCCTGCCCAAAAACGAGGAATCACACCAAAACTGGACTCTGGGCAGGAACAAAAACACTTCCAAACATAACACTCAGACCGGATAATGACACTGACACACAGGCTTGTGGTGGGATGTAAACACCGACCAGAATAAATGAAAAGAATCCGCTTGAAAAAAACTGAAGTCCGGCATCTGAAGAGCACAATCCAGGATGTGTTCACTCAGCCAGGTTTCAGTGAAGCAGAGGGCAGTGGATCCGCGAAAGTCAGAGTTTTTAAAGTACAGGAGCAATAGTTTATCAATTTTATTTACCAGTGATTGCACATTCGCCAGGTGTATAGCCGGGAGCGGGGTGCGCAGTCTCTGCTGATGCAGCTTGACGAGGGCAGCGGCATGCTTGCCGCGTCTGCGTCTCCGGCAAATCCCATAGAGCGCTGCTGCGCCTCCAACCAGAATGTCAGTTAAGTTGTCAGGGTCGATGAAAACCGGGGAAAAAATACCTAGAGAGGACTGTCTGATGTTTAAGAGTTCCTCTCTGGTGAAAGTGACGGGAGGATGGCAGCAAAAAAACAGAGTAAACACACAGAAACACGCAAAGCACGAGAGAGAGAAGTACCGCGGCTCCATCTTGATGTGTACATTATTGTATATAAAATTATGTTAAGGTCCAGGCTGTAGGGAGGCCAATCCATGACTTATTGTATTGTGTTTTTTCTATTCAGCTATGCTTTTACTGCACTGACAGTGTGTTTGGGATCATTGTCATGCTGAAAAATGAAGCTGTTGCCAATCAGACTCTTTTATATATGGTATTTTCTTTGCATTCATAATTCTATCAATTTTGACAAGATCCCTAACAGCACTCGGTATGTGTAGCAGGCTGGTAGTAACAAAGTGCCTAAAGATACAATTTAAAATTGGATCTTTGTGAAGTTGTCTTTTGTGTGTAGAGACAACACTGGTTAATCCCTTCAGAAGATCTTCAGAAAGTCTCAAGACCACTTTAAATTTACAAGAAAGTCTGGCTCCTTGAAAGCAAGATATAAAGAAATGAGAGGTGGCTCAAGACTTCTGCACAGTACTGTACACTTAACTACAGCATACACTGTTCATCTTTTTAGCTGTTCATCAATTACTTGATGATCTTAGGTGTTTAACTTAGACTTTATGATATAAAGAGTTACAGGAGAAAGTCGATTTTTGTTTGTTTTAAATGTTTTTGTTCTCTGGTTTGTGCACATTTAAATCATGTCACAAATGATTTGGAAATGGTTATAATTCATGTTTAACTCACAGAATGTTAATATACAGAGGTTGATGGTGTGAGGTTTGTCTGCAGTTGGACAATATAAAACCTAGATGCAGATACATTTATAAAGTGTATTTATGAAATGATAACCTGTGTTTGCTGGTTTTATTCTAAAGATGTGCAGTATCTGTCCAGATTACAGCAACTGGACTCACTGATGCAGGAAAGGTAAATCATCTCAATTTTTATTTTAACACATAAGCGGAATAAAACTTGCAGATCTGCCCACTGACTGCTCCTCCTGCGTTTGGCTCTAGGTTTGAACTTCAGTCTGTTTAAGATCATTGCAAGTTACCATGTCTCATCGAGGACCCTTAACTGCTGTCGTAACAGCAGTACTAGGGGCAGCCTTGGGAGGGCTGCTCATATGGCGAGTGTATCGAACGAAAAGGAAGAGGTTACCTTCCATCCAGAAGGTGGCCGATTCCCTACGCACTCTTGAGGAAAAGACCACGGAGTTCACTGCTGTGGGGTATACATGCATCCAGCCGCCATGTGTTGTAGAGAAGGAATTTGAGACTGTGCAGTGTCAGACCACGCTTCCTGCCCGAGTCCTGTCTTCTGATCAGCTGCTGGGAATCAAACCGGTGATAGTGAGCTCTGAAGAAGAGTGGCAGCAGCTGTGGCCAATAATGCAAAAGGAGCTGTCAGTCTTCCCTGTGCTGGGGTTTGACTGTGAATGGGTAAAGACCTCCGCCGTAAGAAATACCTTTTGCATGTTTTTCCATTTTTAAGAAAAGGAAAAATCCACCCTAAAAGTAGTAGTTTGGCTGTGGAATTTGGCTACGGAGTTCAACTTCCCAGTTGTAAGGAATTTCTACTTTATTATTTATTTATTTATTTTTGCTTGTTGTGAGTTTTAGGAAAACAAACACCTTGAGCTTTACGAAACATTAACGAAATGAGACATTTTTGGTGGATTTTTCCTTTTAAACGTCATCCATCATCAGCTCACATGACTTTCTGTGTTTTCTGACCCAGCTGCTGTTGTTTGGATGCAGGTGTCTACTAAGGGCAAAGCTGCTGTGGTCTCCTTGCTACAGATGGCCTCGTACTCGGGTCTGTGCGTCCTGGTGAGGCTGTTGCCATTTCACAGCAGTCAGCAGCCTTTTCCACACAGCTTAACGGACGTTCTCAGAAACCCACACGTTCTGAAAGTCGGAGTTGGTTGCTATGAAGACGGCAAGCGGCTGACACGTGATTACGGCCTGTTGCTGACGTGTACAGTCGACCTGCGTCACCTTGCCTTGCGACAAAAGTAAAAATAACTCTGATCTTGATTAGAATTTGATTAAACAATTTGTATAAATTGCAAATACACCCTTACTGATTTGTCCTTCTTTTAGGCAATCTTCAGTAAATAACGGCCTCAGTTTGAAGTCGCTGGCAGCAGATATGTTGAATATATGTCTAGATAAATCTCCAGAGGTGCGCTGCAGTGATTGGGAAGCAGAGCTGTTGACACAGGAGCAGGTGGGGATCTGTTGTGTTGCAACTGCTTTGCTTTTCTTATCTTTTGTCAGATATACTGTTACTATATGGTTACTGTATTAAGACCAACAAATGCCACATTTCAGAAGGTTTTTATGTGGTTCTCTGTATAAAATTCTAAGAGGCTAACAGTCTGAGGTGCAGAGGTTAAAACTCTTACATGCTTCCACTCACTTGGTCAAAGATAAAATGTGTGCCATTTAAAGTTAGAATTAGAAAATATAGGGCTGTTATCAGCTGCAAATACAAAGTGGATTCAGATCAAATCCTTGCTTTTCTTCTCCATGGCGCAAACAGACAAGACACAGTGGTTTTTTCTGTCATGCCAAACTAACAGAATAAAAGCACAATAACCTCTCTAAACTTTTCCCCTTTGCTCACTCCAGATGACTTATGCTGCTAGAGATGCCCAGGTTTCCATTGCTCTCTTCCTCCATCTCCTCGGCTTTCAGTCTGAAGCCGGTCCCGCCTCTTCCAGTGGGAGCTCCTACTCTGAGCTGGCCTCCCGCTGCCAGGGTCTGGTTGATGTGCCGTTCAAGGGCCAAGGAGATGGAGATGACAGGGCTGGTGGTGGAGACAGGAAGAGGAAGGCCAGGTCGTTAAGTTATGAAAACCCAGAGTCTGGAGATCAGCAAGTCTCAGACCCTCGAAGGAATCACAAGAGGAAATCGCTGGGCGCCGGGTATTCTGCCAGGTGAGTGTTATTAAAGACAAAGAAGCAGACTGCCGTAACATCTAAGGATAAACCAGTTATTTGTTTTCTGTTCTTACTGTACGATGAGTTTGGAGGATAGCTTGAACAGCAAAATATGAATGTAAACTGCTACATGCCCGTTGATACGGTCTCTCTCTGCCTGTTCCAGGAAATCTCCCCTCTATGATAACTGTTTCCTCCATGCACCAGATGGCCAACCCCTGTGTACCTGTGACAAGAAGAAAGCCAAATGGTACCTTGATAAAGGAATAGGAGGTATGCTGGATAACTTCCTCTTATCTCTTTTCAGCCAATCTAAATATGTTTTTCCCCCCTACGTGTTGAGCCTCATTGCTCTTTGCAGCAGCTGCACAGCTCTGTGGCTTTTTTCTCTAGGCTGTCAGCAACTCCTTAAACGGCCAAATTTTGTGTTGCTACACCTGCAGTAGCTCCTTTGTGTTCCTGAATGTCCTACATTACTGAAAATTTTTTGTCTCGGGCAAACAGTTAGGCTGGACACATGTGGTCAACACGATGATCTATGATTTTTATTACTAGTTGCTTTATATTTAGTTTTCTCTGTTTATTGGTTGTGATGCTTATTCTAAGTAGGGATGTGCGTGGTTAGATGCTTAAACGTCAGTCAGCACCAGAAATCAGTCAAAGCACGAGAGAGCGAAGTACCAAGGCAGCCATCCGTGGCACCATCTTAATGTATACATTATTATATTATATTATATTTTATTTTTATATAAATAAAAAAAATAAAATAATAAAAAAAAAAAATAATAATGTTGATGTCTGAGCTCTAGGGAGGCCAATCCAGTTGAAGAAAATCTTCATATTAATGTACAACACCTGCTACATGTTATGTTTTACGTTATCCTGCATGGAAAGAAGGCTGCTGCTGCTAACGTTAACCACACCAATGGCTTCTGGGGTGAATCTTTGTAGAGTCTATGACGTAACCTGCACAAGTGGCTGATGCCATTGCCAGTATTTATGGGTGTGTGCGTGGTGCATTATGTGTTAATTACCTTGTGGTCGTGTCCCATTGCCAGTCACAGATAAAAACAAATAAAATGTCGGGACTTTTTTCCCTCTGGGTCCACACACTCTGTTGTGGTTTTATTTTTCAAAAGGAAACGTATTCATCCCTCGAGGTTTTCCACTTCTTTGTACATTCCCTCACATCCACTCCAACAGTTTTGGTAATCTCCCTCCAGGAATTTGCTGACATCTGTGCTTATATTGATTCTGTGATTATTATTCCTTATGTTGAGGCGATGATTGTTGTTCTCTCTTTAATAAATTCAAAAACTGCAGCAAAAACTCACCATAAATGCACAGGAGTCGTCCACAGTGCTGAACAGGCCAATCACAGTAGCTGTGGGCCTCCAGGGAGGTGCAGGTCAGGTTGTGATGTCATCGTAGGGTTTCAGAGGGATTTGCGGTTACAACATAGCTACAGTCTGGAGTTCCCCAGTAAGCTGGCATGTTATACATGGTGCACAGTGCCACACGTCAGCAGCATTTCAGATGTGATTTGATTATCAGTAAGTGTGATTTAACAGTTTCGAATGGCTCTTAAATACACACGCAGTATTTGTACTGACAGTGTTTATTCAGATTGTACTCTGAATTTTTTTTTCTCTCGTTTATACTAAAGGACTTAATGTGAGTAGTAAATCAGTGGCCAGGAGCATCCTTACTTATAAAGCATGTTGTCAGTAATTAGTTCACAGCCACATGCAGCCCAGTTTGATTTCAAATGTGCAAACCAATAAAACATTGCTGTTTTTTTTTTTTTATTTTTATGTATTTAAAAAAAAAAAACATAAGTCAGTGATGCCTTCAAAAAACAAGTGTATTTAGGTAGTATACAAAAGCAGTTTCTTCATGATTCAGCTCCTCAAATTTTAGAAATACTGTCATACATTTCCACTGCTGTGAGGTTCACAGAATAGCCTGAAAACACGATGCTCTTCTGTTTGTGATGCAGTGCTCGAGAGTGAAGAGCCTTTTATTGTGAGGCTGCTGTTTGAGCCGTCGGGACGTCCTGACTCACAGCAGGATTACTACCTGACTGCCAAGGAGAATCTCTGTGTGGTCTGTGGAAAAGCAGATTCTTACATCAGGTTTGACACACTGATTCACCTTGTAATTGATTTTAAGTTGAAGGTATTCTGTTGTGAAAATAATCCTTTACTTTACAAATTGATTGGCTTGTTTGATCTCCAGCACAGAACCATTAAAATTGAAACTTTTTGCATGACAAATGGTGATTTTACAACTATGAGACAAGTATTCCAAAATTCAGAGGATCCTTTGTTATAGGTGTTTATAAATGCACAGATTTGTGCTGTTTTCAAAGTGTAAATGTATTATTTTGTAGTGGCACCAAATCACTGTGCAGAAGTGTTTAACATGCATCTTCCTCTGGTCCCAAAGGAAAAATATTGTGCCGCATGAGTACAGACGGCATTTTCCCACAGAGATGAAGGACCACAACTCCCATGACATCCTGCTGCTCTGCACCAGCTGCCACGCTGCCTCCAATGTGCACGACAGCTTTTTGAAGCAGCAGCTGGCTGAAGAGTTTTCCGCCCCTCAGGGCTGCGAGGAGGGCGTTCGAACCTTTGAAGACTCCGATCGACGGAAAGTACGCTCGGCGGCTCGGGCTCTGCTCACTGCTGGGGAAGGGCTCCCGGAGCAGCGGCGAGAGGAGCTGCAGGCGTTAGTCAAGAGTTTCTTGAACATGAGCGATGAGCTGACGGACGAGGCGCTGCAGCAGGCAGCCAATTTGGAGACAAAGTGAGTTTCAACTGTTATTCGATCCCGCATAGGTTGTGGTTGTGTTTCTTAATGATCAAACCTGAAATGATTTATTACACACTCTCTCTCAACTTCAAGTGTAAAATTGCATCAACACCCTTTTCAGCAGCACTGCGTGATCCATGGAACGAAAAACCTAAATTCCTAAAAGCTGAGCACTGTTGCTGATATGATCAAACATATTGATACTAACACAAATGAAGCCAAAATGCAGAAGCAGTGTGAGAAAAACGAAGTACACCCTTATTGCCTCCATAGTAAGAGGGTAAGACGCAGCCAGGTGCTGCTAACCAAATGCATGTGATTAAAAGATCATAATCAGTGTGAGCACCTCCTATAAAAGCAGATGTTTTGGTAGTTTGCAGGTCTGGAGCATTCAGGTGTGCTAATACAATGCCGAGGAGGAACAACATCACCAGTGATCTTAAGAAGCAACTGTTGCTGCCCATCAGAGAAACTGCAGAAAACCCAAGAGCTACATCTCAGACTCTACAGACCTCAGTCAGTGTGTTAAATGTTAAAGTTCATGACAGTACAATCAGAAGTACGGCTTGTTTGGAAGCATTGCTGAGAGAAAGCCTCTTCTCTCTAAAAAGAACATGGCAGCACAGCTTAGATTTGCAAAGATGTGTCTGAACAAAGCACAAGATTTCTGGAACAATGTCCTTTGGACAGACAAGACCAAAGTGGAGCTGTTTGTCCATGATGCACAGCAGCATGTTTTCAAAACCAAACACAGCATATCAGCACAGTGGTGGAGGGCTGACGATTTGGGCTTGTTTTGCAGCTACAGGACCTGGGCACCTTGCAGCCACTGAGTTGCCCATGAACTCCTCTGTATACCAAAGTATTCTAGAGTCAGATTTGAGGCCATCTGTCTGACAGTTAAAGCTTGGCTGAAACTGGGTCCTAAACACAGCAGCAAATCTACAACAGAATGACTGAAAAAGAAAAGAATCAAAGTGCTGCAATGGTTCAAAGACCAGACCTCAAATTGACTGAAATGTTGAAGTGATGCTGTAAAGATGAGTGGGCCAGAATTCCTCCACAACAATGTGAAAGACTGAAAGTCATAGAGGAAACGATTACTTCAGGTTATTGCTGCTAAAGGTGCTTGTACAAGCTACTGAATCCTCTGAGGTTGTTTAAATCATTTTAGAACCTGGTGAGGACCAGATTATCTTTATGCCCCAATATGTAAAATCTTAGAATTAAAAGGGGGTGTACTTTAATTTTACCATGACTGTGTGAGAGAAAAGTGGGCACAAGTTTTATTTACTGTTTTTCAAGTGGTCAAATGACAGAAATACGCACAGATGTCTGACAAATAAGGTAAGAGTATTTACCTTACTTTATGTGACTCAGCCATGCAGACGTGTAGTTACCAATCACAGGCTCATTGTGCTGCGAACAGTAGATTAAAGACGCGTGTACGATCATGTCAGTCTCTCCAGATTAGAGGGAGGGAGGGAGAACAATGGTTGCAACAACCAAGTGAGCTTGTTTAATAAAAACGTCTCCTCAGTCCATGTGTGACTTGATAATTGTGTGAAACAGGCCTAACTTCAAGCAATACAAATGGTTCTCCATAAAGAGAATTAAACGTGTTCTGCCAACAAAAGTTCCTAATCATGCTTTGTTACAGTTACTTCTAAAGTTACGTTCGGCCGTTCATAGGCTGATTTTACACGAGACAAATGGGAGCAGTGTTTATCTAATCTTAAAACTGTGTATTAAGATAAATCTTTACTACCACAACATGCTGCAGGTGAAACCTGAGTATTGGTGTATTTTTTTTTTTTTTTTTTTTTTTTTATATATTTTTAATTTTTTTTTTTTTTTTAATTTC